>JAUZNC010053322.1:15732-103006 GCA_034780395.1 Vannuccia rotundouncinata | reverse complement strand
ATTGTATTGTATTGTATTGTATTGTATTGTATTGTATTGTATTATATTGTATTGTATTGTATTGTATTGTATTGTATATTGTATTGATATTTAGATTTTATTTAATTTCTATAAATTCAATTTATATATTTGAAAAATTATTTAATTTTATATAGTATGATATTATTTATAAATTAAAATGTTGTTTATTTAAACAAATTTTTTCTTATTAGTTATTTTATATATCAATATAAAAATAAGGATTAAATATTAAATGGTATAAAAAAAAATTCATGTTTGTTGTGATAAGGGGTTACGTTTCCTATTTTTCCGACCCGCATTGTTACCTTTTTATAGCGCATTGATGATGGTACATTTATTAATTTCTGGATTATTCCATTTTTTATAAATAACATATTACAGTTTAAAAGTAATTAAAATAAAGAGGTATTAAACTTCTGTTCTTTACACTATACAGTATCTACAATAACTCATTAATGTTTCAAATGCAAATTTTAATGCTGCAATCGAATTTTTAGATGAATATATAAAATAAATGAGGAAGGTACAGTGGGGAAATAGGAGGCTATTCCCAACGATTTCTAAGATGCCCAATTTTAATTATACAGTAATCGTTATAGATAAATGTTACAGTAAAAAATAAAAGACGTTATAAAATAACCAGCACCTTCCCCCTAAATGGATCTAAGTGAAAAAAAGGAAATAAATTATATAGCAAACTATCCAAGTAAAGGAAAAATCTCCACTACATATTTATAAATATATAGAAGGATAGATATTCCGCACATTCCGAAAATACCCCATGGTATTCCGCACTAGCCTCATGGTATTCCACACATGCCTCATGGTATTCCGCACTAGCCTCATGGTATTCCAAACATGCCTCATGGTATTCCACACATGACTCATGGTATTCCACACATGACTCATGGTATTCCACACATGCCTCATGGTATTCCGCACTAGCCTCATGGTATTCCACACATGCCTCGTGGTATTCCACACATGCCTCATGGTATTCCACACATACATCATGGTATTCCACACATACATCATGGTATTCCACACATACATAATGGTATTCCACACATACATCATGGTATTCGCACATACCTTACTGTGAAATATTATCTAAATTTAAAGAAGAATTGAAAATCTATCGATCTTAATTATTTTATTGAAGGACATTGAAGGACATACTGCATTTTTAGACGCGCTTCAAAAAACCATGAGGTGTATGTGCTGAATGTTTAAACTTCTATACATTAAACCATAAGGTATAGTGCTGAATGTTTATATTTCTACATTAAACCATAAGGTATAGTGCTGAATGTTTATATTTCTACATTAAACCATGAGGTATGTGCTGAATGTCTAACCTACATTAAACCATGATGTATGTGCTGAATGTCTAACCTATACATTAAACCATGATGTATGTGCTGAATGTCTAACCTATACATTAAACCATGATGTATATGCTGAATGTCTAACCTACATTAAACCATGATGTATGTGCTGAATGTCTAACCTACATTAAACCATGATGTATGTGCTGAATGTCTAACCTACATTAAACCATGAGAGTATAATGTGCTGAATGTCCAACCTACATTACACCATGAGGTTTATTTCTAAGTTAATTTATAGACTGTCAAATAAATATGTGTTCAATATAAATTAAATATTCACGGTTTTGGGAGGTTATGCAGATTGCAAAATTATTTAATTGCTAACAATTTGAAGATTATATGCTGTTAATCTCCGAAGTTTCACTGTTAATAAAGAAAGTACTTTCCCGGTACTTCCCTTCCCGGTAAATAATTACCCTACTTTCTAAGATTTTATTGAACAATTATTCAAGAATTAGAAGTTCAATTTTCGGGGAATGAATAAAACATTAGAATATGATTTTATATTTGTAAATTGATCTTCACAGATTTTGAATTTTACTAAAATTCTTTTACATGAATGACAGTATTATAATAATAAATAATGTTATATTAGTTCGCCTCAAAACTTTTCTATCACAATTATTTTTATAAATAATAAGTTTATATAACACTTCCTGAAATGAATACATCAATTTTATAGAATTGAAAACATAAAATGTCTATAATATATAACGAAAATATAAATCGGATTGTGTATAATGTAACAATTCTGTTGTCCAAATCAAGTTTAAAAATTGCTGATTGTAATATGATGAGCGCTGAGAGGAAATCTTTAAATTAATCTTCATCCAGTTGTCCGATGTAGATACTCTTTATAGATACATATACAGAAATTCGTGACAAAAAGAAAAGGTTGAAAAACTTTATGTTTATATTGTTTCCTCGAATAAAATTATAACATTGAATTTGATTTTGACTATATACGAAAAATAAATTGATTTATTCTATATTTTTTGACATTCTATTTCGGTATTCTATTATGTTTGAATTATTATACAATATATACTAAACCTTTTTCATTCTCATTAAACCATAATAGTTTAGTAATTACAATTATACCTGTGAGTGATATGACACAATTAAGTATATCAAAAATATATAGTTAAAAGAAGGTTTCTCGATCTTTATTTCAAATTATTGCATCTCAATTTTAACTAGATAACATGCAGAATTAAATTAAAACATTACATCATACAAATTAAATCATGTCAGCTGTCCTATAGCTTTTAAATGATTGAATTATAACTATTATATATAGGTATATAGAGAAAATTGAAAGTTAAAAGTTAAAATGAATAATTAGATTTGATGTTTTGCAAAAGGATTAAAAATAATCGACTATATAATTATAGAGCCGCGCATATAAGGTAAAGATTTAATTTTATTTCAGTTTGCAAACTTGTAAATCATATTAAAACAGATTTTTTTCTTCACTTTTTAGATTATATATAATAGCTATTTATATATGATTAGTAATTAATTAATGTTCAATAATAATAAATATATTTTCCGACCGTTAATCCCCCCCCCTCTCAGTTCTGGAACCCCTGAATAGCATAGAAATCTATGTTTTCATTATAGATTTTGTTAAGTGTTATAGTGGTTTCTTTAAGGGGGTGTTGCGATGAAATTAAGACAATTTTCAGTCACCCCATTTGAAAAATCCTTGAGGAGCCTCTGAGTGCATAAATGTTATAAGATCTTTACAGACGTATGTTCCATAATTCTACAATTTTTTAAAAACAATTTTATTATAAATTTATTAAAAATGCAAACATAAAAATTGATATATATATATATTTTTTATTTATTTATATTGTATACATTATATATTCTTCACATCTAGTATATACCTTTAATATAATCATCTAAATGATTGTCTATGACATCTGGGGTTTATATATTTCTATGAGATCGTCTAGGCAGTTAATGAAGTCATAAATATCACGAGGATTCACTTTCTGTCACTCGAAATTGCAATTAACTGTAATCTAGACTTTCCAAAATCTGAAATATGTTCATCATATCTTGTGATTATTTGTGGACTGGAAAAGACAGTTTTTAAAGTTTGCTACCAATATTTTAGTATTTTTATTATGTATGCAGCCATGTAAAAATAAATTTTCAATCTATATAAAAATAAAACATTCATTTTTGTTTATATATTTTTTAATAATTAACCCAACGATTTTTATATTTAAGAGAACCAGAATCAATATAAATTGGGTTGGCAGAATTATGCCAAATTAATTGTTGTAATCGGTAAAACTTTAAATATTAAAAAATAATACGCATATTTAAAATGATCGTATTCTGAAAATTTTATTTAAAAACGCGAAATATAATCTCAATAATTATATCTTGTTGAAATAATTTTTCAATCGACATTTTAATGAACATATCACAATCAAGATATCCAACTATCATAATTTCATGATCAAATCCAATTAATTTCTTTGTTTATATATTATCAACTTTGAAACAATAGAACAACAACATCTCACACTGTCTATATATTTATGTGTTGATGAAATGAAAAAAAGATATTGGGAGAAAGCGAGAGATGAGCCAGGAATTGGGGGAGACGAGGAATAAAATTGAAAAGAAATTGGCTGAACAAATGCATGGTGGGGAGAAGAATTTCAGATATAACAATGCGTGCTCCGAAAATAAAGATAATGATCCGGGCAATTAGTCTTAATAAATTTCGTTTAGAATTCCTGATTTAGTGTGTGACAACAATTATCAAGAATCTAGTGGCATCATGAAGCTCAGACGGCGTTCACCATATCTCGTCTTGGAATTCTTGTGTACATTAAATTGTTTTTTACGAATAAATCGCCAGCAATAAACTCCTGGATAGTTTCCGAATATACATTGTTATATGTGATTTACGACGTTGTGTGTGTGTATACTATAGTAGAAAGGCTATAACAAACTCAATAATACTCTAAGATGATGATATCATTCCCTTTTTTATCATTCAGGAAGATTTATTAGAGCGATAAATTTGTTTCATTCAATTCGCATTCCGAAATCTGTGATTGTTTGATATATAATAAGACTTTGTATTAAAACTTTACGATGCAATTTAGAATAAAGTGGAGAGATGTGAAATTAATTTATCGATTAAATAGTTTTTTTATAAATTTACATCGCTATATTTTTGGAATAATTTTCTCTTTATAATGGATTTCTTACCATAAATTCGTCTACAAGTTTCATACTATTTTTAATTTAAGATGACAAATTTAAATATTACTTATATAAGTTGTACAAAATGTTGTAGATATTTTTCTATATTTTGTTAAATCGATAAAAGTTTATTGAAATTCATTAAAAAAATATTTAAATCTGAAAATAAATTTTGCGAATTACCTTCCATTTAATTTTTTGGATTTTGAATTACGTTTACTATAAGCTTTCATACGTACATTTGCATTAATTTTTATTTCTAAATTAACGTATCTCTTATTAATATAGTTCTTTTATTGGATCAAACATTCCTTATATATATGAATTGACCAAACATATGCTCTATATATGTAACAGTATAATGTTGATATATAGTATATGCATAATCAGTGAAAAAATCAAATATAATTTTATCAAGTAATTTTATTATATATTTCCGTTTAAATTCAGACGAAATAATTTTTAAAAAAATCTTAAAGCATCTGAACTAAAATGCTTTAAAATGTTAGTGGCTAATTATGGTTGCCTTATTGCGTGGTGAAGTCAAATTAATTTATTTATAAATTATCATTGATATTTTATTTTTAATTATTATTAGCTAGAAAAGTTTAATTTTCCAGGATCGTGGTATACTCATTGTGCTTCATAAAAATGTATTTATGATCTTTGAAATATATGTGTTTTTAAAAGTGTATATAATTTGGATCCAACAAAAGAGTTCTTCTGTATATATATTATAGGAATGTTAATTTTAGATTATATCTTGGTAAACGATAAAAAGTATTTCTTTTTACATGATATTAAAATATAAGATTATATATAAAAATTTGATAAAAATTGTAAAGATTATTGAATTTTAATGGATTTGTTTTATTTTAAATATTTATTCATATAATATTGGAATTTAATTTTCTTTATTTTAAAAATTGCCACAGCAACAAATTTATTTCATTAATTATAAAAATAATTAGTCTTATATATTATGCAAATTGACCAACGATATACACGAATTGCTTCTGTCATTCAGACGAAAGAGAAATTTGTTCATATATTTATACAGACTTTAATTCATGGATTAGAAACTATAAATATATATAAATATATAAATATATCTATAAATAAAAATATAATTTAATCAAAATATGAAGAATTAAATAGATTGTTTACATAAACGAAAAATACAAAATATGTTAATTTGTAAATATGTAAATATGTAAATATGTATAAACAACTTGTGATTTTTGTTATTTTATATGTTCAAATATGTTTATATATGTATATAGTTCAAACTCTCCCCGACCATATATATATATATTATTAAAACAATTATATTATAATATATAGGTTGATCCTCAAAAAACGGCATTTTTTGACAAAATTGTTTATAATTCATTAAAAAAAATCAAACAGTATATTTAAATGAAAATTACTTATACAAATGTTATTAGATATTAAAATGTTTTTTATATGATAAGCAAAATCATTGTCAATTACAGTGTATCTTCAGATGTTCCAGCTCATGTGTCATTGAAACAGGAGTATTGTTTTCGAAGAATTCATTGAGAAAATGTATCAATTCAATGTTTTTCCTAATTAGCATTTCTAACTTTTATAGGAATTTATATCGTCGCACAACCTTTAAATCTGGAGAATTGTGTGGTTTCTGTGAAAATTCTTTGTTTTTTGATTCAATAAATTTGTTCGTAAGGCTTTGACTTGTGGCACTTGGCATAATGAGCAGAAACAAATTATGATGGTGTCTGTCAACTTCGAAAACTTGTACCACTATATAAAATAATGACAAAGAATGAAATCATTGATTCTGAAAAATACAGTTTCTGAAAGATGCATTCATTTAATTTTACACATTATATATGATTTGAGTATTTAGCGTAGAGCGGTCAATTATTTGAAACGGTTGTATTTGAAAATGCAGGTTATAATGCCAAATGCCACAAGTCAAGTCCTATACGTCACAATTTATGAATCAAATAACGATGAATATCTATGCATGAATTTTCCTGATTAAATTCAACTCCAAATTGATTCCGAAGTTATAGAATTGCACGGGAAAAACATTGAATTGTTAGATACACAAAATATCACACATTTTCTGGACGAATTTTTCGCAAACAATGAGCACATGAGTTGGAACGGCTGAAGTTACACTGCAATGCAGTATAATTGAAAATGATGGTGCTTATTTCTAATATTCTGAATGTCTAATATCGCATACCTGCATATTTGTATACCTGTTTTATTTTTTAATAAAATATTTCAAAATTTTCAAAAGACGCCGTTTTTGAGGATCAACTTGCTATAATATAATTGAAATTTTATAGATGTACTAGATGTATATATACTACATGAAATAAACGAACATATAGTATAAATAAATCATAAAAATGTAATTTCCAGTAACTCATATAGTTTATAAGGGTCGACAAAAATATTTCGTTTTAATAATATTACCTTCCTTATGTGAATTGTACAATGATTTATGTTGATAATTATATATATTGAATTCTCAATGAATATTATTCATATCTATAAAATATCTACGAAATTTTTTTGTCCACCCATATATTAAATTTCATTTCTGATTATTATTATGCTACATAACATATTGAAAGTTACAATCTCCTACAATTCTTACTACGGTTATTATACTTTTAATTTATTACATTAGTCGTACTGATTTTATTATATTTGACCACATATATGGAACTAATCGTTAGAAGATTGTTACTTCTATATATAATATATGCTCAAGACGTGACAATGAAAAAAAGCAAATTCTGATAAATTGTAAAACTATTGGTACAGACTATATGGTATTTTTAATATTGGAAAGAAGCTATAACTACGTTTTCAATTCTTCAACTTCATTATTCGTTATCCTAACAGATAAGCAATTTTATATGTAATTGAAAGCACACAATATATAAAGTAATAATTGTTAACATAACGACTATTATATAAAATAAATTAGAAAAAAAACTTAGTTCATATATAAAACTTATAATTCAGTCCAACATTATTATATTTTAAAAAAGAACTAACAGATTTTTGCGATTAATTATTTTATGATTTGAACTATATAACACTAATTAAATATTTTTATATAAAAATACACAACTTTTTCATTGAGTTTAGAATGAAATATTTTATTTTTCAATGAAATTTTTATTTGAAAATATGCTTTCAGGTAAAAACAAAATAAGTGAATTTATATAACTAAATAAGACAGATGAAATTCAGTTAATATATGTATATATATTATTACAATCACAAATACACTTGTTGATTAGGTATATATATGTACATATTACATGTGGAAAGAATCAGTTAGGTGTGATTCGTTATACGATGGTCATTTTTCAGGAATGTATAAGTCGATGCATGTATACAAAGCTTGAATAGTGTAGAGAAAGTAAGAGTTGACTGTACAGTTATTAATCATATATCATTATACAGATAATCGTCAACAAATCTATATTTTTGTGCTGTTATATATAAATAAGAATCTATTACATTAAATTTGGACAGATGAAAGAAATTATGAATAACAAACTGAACAAATTTTATTATAAATAATAATACGATTATTTAAACTTCAAATTTAATATCAATATACCAATAGAAACAATAACAAAGTTTAGAATATTATATATTTTATATAACATTAGAATAAAAAAATTAATCGAATTAAATTAGAATAAGGCACTTGACATATTTGTTCAAGTTAGGAATTAAGTTACAGTCGCTATAGAAACATGTTTTTACAATATAATATGTGCTGTCGTTTGGAACTAGTCCAGTCGTTTAAATCTGTACAAAAACAAAATCTACATACATACTTACATTGATTAATTAAAAACAAAAAAGGATGTGATAAGGAGAGTGGTCCGCGGGTGCCATCATTATATAATGTGCTTTTTGTGTTGCATGCAGTGAATCAATAGCAGCAGCAGTCTGAATACATAATATTACTTCTAAAATAAGTGATAACAAGAATTGGTCAGTTGTAATAACTCGCTGGGAAATGTGTAGCCATGGCCGGGTTGGTATGAGAGCCCGGAACCGCCCCGATCCCTGAGTAAACCACCGAATTAGTCTGCCCCGGCGTAGGAGCGGATGTCCAATAATGGGGCGGCATAGCGGCCGGATGTCCACCTGTGGGAGGATGCGGTGGACAGAAGAGACCGCTGTGCATCGCCGGGTGCATTGCATGGGGATGATGCGGCGACATGAAGTTTAGCTTCGCCGCGGCGGCAGCTGCTGCCGCTGACGGGCCGCTATTCGTAGCTGGGGAAACTGCGGCAAAGTAGCCGGCAGTGTTGAGCAAGTCGGCTTGATAGCGGTATGCCGCTGGATCGCCGCAGGTGGGCGGCGCAGCAGCGGGTGAAGGCTGCATTGCTTGGGCGAGGCCGGCAAAGTCAAACTTGTACGCGTAACGTTTTCCATGCACCTTGGTCATGATGTTCTTGTCGTAGTAGTAGCGCAAAGCTCGGCTCATCTTGTCGTAGTTCATGTTGGGCTTGGATTTTCGCTCGCCCCATCGACGCGCGACTTCGTCGGGGTCGAGTAGTTTGAATTCGCCGTTGTTGCCCTCCCAAGTTATGCAACCGGCATTCCGATTGTCGGCTAGAAGTTCCAACAGGAATTGCCAAAGCTGGATCTGGCCAGAACCTGGAGTTAATAATAAGTAACCATATTATAATATGAACAAAAAATAATCGAATTAAGTTGAATAAACGTATGTGACGATTTGAAAAAAATAATCATGAAATATCAAAATTCGAATTAATTCAATATTTTAGATTAATTGTAATTTAGATGAAATGGAGAATTCGGATTTTTTTCATAAAATGTTTGAACTTTTAATTTATTAGAACTTTCATGACAAAGTTTCCTAAGATTCGTTAGGATTTTCCTAATATAAAGTGCAGTCAAGTAATTAAGTATAAAAATGGGTCGAAAAAATAAAATGAGATCCAAGCAAACTAAAAATATTTATAATTTAAATATTAAATATTTAAGTATTTTAAAATCAAATTCCCTCAAATCAAAATTAAATTTATTCAATATATTTTGAACACTTTTACAGTGAACACCCCAACCTAATATATAAAAATAGTTTCATATCAATATATGACCTTTGGTAAATTTGTTCCACAAGAAAATATGTGGACCATTCAACAATTTGACAAAAAATATAGTTTTATATATCCCTTTACTTATACTTAATAATAAGCCTATATAATAGACGTTCTATATTTAATTGAACAAATACAGGTCAATCAAAACTTGACTCAATTATAATATTACAACTTAATAAATTATTCAGCATATATTAAACCGACTTGATCTGCAAATGTCACGGTTGGTGAATTATGGGTTTCAGTAGCACAGTGTGATTCCTCTCTATAATATATATAGTCACCTAAGGGGGGTCAACCTCACTTCTTTGAGAAGTCACGTGGACACTTCACGAACAAATGTTTCTTGAACATCGTCTCCTTTTTCAGTTTATATGCTAATCATGATGAGATGATCGCACCTTATTATATATGTTGCACTGTGCAGAAAGAATTGGATATAATATTAATGATGAGGTCTTACCTTGTGGTCTCCATTGGTTGCTGGCCGAGGATTCTTTGTGTGACGCTGGAACGGAGTAACTACTGATAGCTGGACTGGCCACCAGTGGACTGTGACTGTAGCCGGCTGTAGAGGAGAGAGAAATGGAAGGTCGATGGTTCAATCAATGCTTGAATTATTTAGTTGAGAGGTTTAATTAAGAACATTTAACATATTCGTATAATATTTTAACTAAATTTATGTTATTATGACTATCAAAGCTTTTAAGAAATTGAATTGAATTTAAATGAAATAATTATTTTTATATGTTAAGATGATTGAGAGAAAAATCTAAACAATTCACACATTTAAGTAATTTTTATTTATATTATAAAATTCAAAAATTCATAAAATGATAACTACTAAAAAGATTTAATTTAATATTCCGATATTTTGCATCATTGATTTTTCTCTCAATGTTTTACTATAGATGTGAACATTGCGATAAAAATCTAAATTATCTATTCAAAAAATTCAAATTTGAAATAGTAATATTTTTAATATTTGTAATATTTAATCAAAAATATTATGGAAGAACATATTATAATAAAACTAAAATTATAGCAAGCAATGATTGATAATTATATAAATTTTATATTATATTTTATAACATTATATATACAAATATTGGAGTAATTTATGCTATAAAAAGAAGTAATTGAACAAAATTTATAATTTTTAATTTATTGAATTTTCAAAATTCAATAAATAAAATCGGTTTTAAAAATATATTTAAAAAAAATTAGTATTATAAAATACAAACATGTATTTAAATAAATATATAATATTATATATACTTTCAACTTACATGGTGTTGAAGTTTGCTTTGCCGGCCAAGCAGATTTGGTCGAATAAGGCGTATCTAAAATTAAATAATATAAAACATGTTATAAATAAAATTCAGCTAATATTATTTTATACAATGAATAAAAATTTAATATATATATGTGAATATTTATTCCATATTTTATTTAAAAAAATTATATAAATACATTATTAATAAACATATTAAATTATTATCATATAATATAGTTATAACATAATTTTGTTAAATCATTAAAATATTGAAACTTTAAAATTACTTTTGATATACCTTTATATATTATAGGTAGATATCATTAATCATAATTTAAAGTACTAAAAAAATTAACTTATATACATATATCTTATTCATCATCAATATTAAATTATTCCGCTGGCTAATAATTAAAACAATTAAACATCATCATTAGCAGTAAAGCATTAACAAATAAAAATCAAAAAATTATTTCTTTATATTTTATGTTTTAATATAAAGCGTGTGTATAACATATCATTTTTAAACTCGAGTTATAAATTTATAGGTGAATATATTTAATCAATAATAATAAAATATTGCGATATTATAAATGAAAAATAATTAATTTCAATGTCATTGTAATAAACGAAAAGAATTTACCAGCAAACATGGTTGGCGGTAGCCCCCCGAACGGGCAGGCTCGATAATAGTCCTCTTGCTTCATCGAATACATTTCTCAATTGATTGATTATCCAAAATACCCGCAAAAGATTCGATCAAGTTCGTCAGCTCGTCTTATTATTTTACAATCGGACGGTGGATCAAAGTTTCCTCTTCCTTTGTGTCTTCTGTTTTGTAGTATACGGTTACGAGTCACAGTAACACACTTGATACAATGAGGTGGAAGAAAAGAAGAAAAAATCAGAATGGAAGGACTTTCTCCTCTCTCACTCTCCTCTCTTCGATTCCTGTTTCAAAAAAGAGTCTTCTTGGTGGATGGCGAGAGACCTCGGCGGTGCGTATAGAGAGGGGAAATATTCTTCAATTCAGGAACTTCGCCGGGAAATCGGTGCTATATGTGCCCTTCCTCTGCTGGTTCCGTTGATAACAAGTTCTTCTCGGTTGGCTCCTTCCGCGTAGCCATAAATGACTTAAATAGGTACAGGATCTCCCAGGGGAAGCTGGCTGTTGATAGGAGGAAAAGAAGAGGATGGCAATAAGGGAGACAAATCTCAGCGTCTGTCTGCAACTATTCACGACAGGCATCGAGGGATATTGTTCTCACGGCAGTCGAGCAAACTTCACTTCCTATTCTGCCAATCGGAGTTGGGGAAGTGAACACTGTTCACCGCTTATTGGCGGATTTCTGGCTTGTCGTCGTATTCCCGGAGTCTGAATAGATGTCAGAGAACGCGAATTGTCTTCAATATCCTTCCTTTAGAGCCTGATTTTCCCATCTCTCTCTTTTTCCCTCTCTTCCCCAATGCCGCTCAATTAATGCCTTTCTCCGCTTTTTCATAAATTTTCAAATTCTTTAAGTTTGCTATATATATGTGTGTGCATCCGCATCAAGAGTCATGGGGGCATGTATATAAGCAACTGTATAATGATATATGGACGTCAAGATATTTATGCTTAAGACCACTGAAGGACATCCGATTATCCGTTTAGAAGAGCAGATGACATACAACTCATCAGTTCTGGATGATATCTTCTAAATATAACCAGAACGTTAATTAATAGTAAATATACACGTGAACTATAACACGAAATAAATAATAATAACTATAAAATATTTTGTATAAGCAAATCTGCCTGGTTAAAATGTTTAAATACATAAAACAGATAAACAATAGTATACATATTATATATAGAAAATTACTCAGCACTTACAATAAAAAACAACAGATGTATACATTACTATATAATCAACCAATTCATAAAATCTTTACTAGAAATTGACATTTTTATATACGATTCCCATCACCCTCTCTATATATGTATATATACTTTACTTAAATAACGTGCTGTATACCTACCTACTTATATTAAGATATAATTATTCCAAAACAAACCTATAAATATAAATAAGCAACAAGTTAAAAAAGTTATTTCCCAGTATTCATACTTACCAAAAGGAAGGTTTAAGATGTTATAATAAGAAAATCTATAAGTTATAGTTGATTTCTTTCAATCGCTATATAGTTGTGTTTTATACCTCATGCATGGAAAAATTAAAATATTATACTCGTTAATTAAAAAAAATCCACTTAAAATTATGCCAACAACAAAAATCTCGTGTAGAAATCTTGTGGCTGAATCATTGGCCCATATCGACAGAGATCTTTTGTGTTTCAGAGTGGCATAACTTTAGTGTCATAGACCTGAAGAGATGTGGGGGAGTAGGGAGAGGGGGGAGGGGGGAGGGAACGGTGGTATATAGAAGAGGCATCCATCAATCCAAACTAGATGAGCCAGAAGGCATTGTGTTAACCTGTAAAGAATTCAATTAGCCATGAATTGGACATTAAAAAGCCAAAGTTTTGTGTGTGTGCGCGTATGCAACGCTATGGCGATATAAGCGGCTTTTGTGGATTCAAGTTATGAATTAATTTATGTGCATAATTAAAACTTACTTACTATATTTGATATGAATGCGTTGGCTGGAGTTGGGACAAAACAGCGGCCAATCTGAATTGTTT
This sequence comes from Vannuccia rotundouncinata, assembly GCA_034780395.1. Lineage (NCBI taxonomy): Eukaryota > Metazoa > Platyhelminthes > Proseriata > Coelogynoporidae > Vannuccia > Vannuccia rotundouncinata. The sequence goes on along the minus strand of JAUZNC010053322.1, from coordinate 89,234 downwards.
TCTTTAAAGCTTTAAATATATCATTATCCAGAAAAATGAAAACCTGTGTCAATATATAGTAATTTCATAATAATTACTGAAAATTGTACGAGTTATAAAAGAAGGAAAACACCGCTGAGATTTCCACATATTTAACAGCCACAAGACTATAAATTGATTTTAATAAATATGAATATGTTATTTATATAATATCATATGATATGATAACATTTACATGGGATATATATTATGTAAATATATATTATACACAAATGAAAAATTCTATTGACGAAATAATCAATGTAAGTCTATAAAATATGTGAATTATTATAAAAAAAAAACAATATTCGATTAATATTCTTTTATTTTAAATCACGTTTGAGGGATATTTTTTTTATTTGAGACTAACGAGTGTTTCTATTTCATGGCAGAAATATAATATATTTCTACAAAACTAAAAATTATATTATACGTTAATAGTGTTATTATTCAATCAAACACCTCTTACAAAATTTACAAAAAAATCTAAATTAATTAACTAAACGCTAAAAGATATGATGTTAAAACACTGTAACCAGACGCTTTTATTGTATATTTTCAATATTATGTACAGTTTTCAAATGTTATTTAAAGATATATTATTTTTGATAAGAGAGGTCAAAGTATCTACTGAACAGAGTCACTCACATCCCGGTTTTGACATCTTGGGTCTCGTCAGTGTATTGTAAGGCAGACTCAAACCAGCTAACAAGCGATCCGAGGGACAAGGCCTTAGACCACTCGGCTACTGGCTGCTCGATCGATAGGGTGTTGAGCACTACACTGCACACAAAGACTAGACTTATACACATCACATTATTATAAGTAGAGCCAACGCTCCATAAAACCATTAAAACCATATATAGCATATTATAGACTACTATGTGTATAATGTTTAGGAACTTCCATGCTCAGGCAATAATACCTATATTTATATAATATTTTCTTTACAATTTTACATGAAATTTTAAAAAGAATAATTAAAAGCAATCTCACGATGCTGAGAATAACTTATATATTTTGAATAATATATTATGTATTATATTTCGAATTATTATTAATATATATATATTATTGATTTTTGATCATATCTATTATAAACGTTGTCTTATATAGACTTTGTTGATATTAATTTGTATACAAGTTGTACAAAAGGAAAGCAAACCGCAATGGATATATAAGTTAAGTATATATAAATAAATAATTTTTGGAAGATTTATGCTGATTTCGTTAAAGTTAAATGGTAAAATTTAAATAAAACATTTGAAAAAAAATATTTGTATAATGAAAATTACAATATATAATTTAATTTTTGAAATCCATGTGTGCGATTTAAACATTATACGAATAAGCCCGTGACATTGGTTATAATATATTATGTATAACAATTATTATATATTCGGCATTTCGTATAATATTAATAATATTATTAAAATAAAGCATATATTACTGAGTTTTAAAAATTATAGAATCAAATAGATTCCCTTTAATCAAATTTTATATATATATAGAATACCAAACTTACAAAAATTTATCATTTATTTTGATACCACATAAATTGCACATATAGCTTTAGGTAAAAGGGTCCCAATAAAACTATAATAATGTCAATATAATATATATATAGGTACAATAACCACCCACATACACTGTAACATTTTTATTAAGGAAATACCGAAGTGGAATTAGTTTTTAACACCAAGTCATTTGTTGCATCAAAAGTGCATTGCAGCAGAAAATTCCTCCAAAAATTCTGAAAAAACCCGAAAACTGGTACCTCCATCTCCTCGCGTAAGCTTCAGTGGACATCAACTATAAAAAGAATAACCCGGGGCGCAGGGAGCAGAGGAAGGAACCAGCAGAAAATCCGGAGACATCTCCGGGATCCCCACTGATTGCTCCTTCACAAGTGGAGGGGTTGAACAAACACAATACCTTGAATAATTAGACAATAATCGTGGCATAAACCACCGACCTCTGCACTCCCTCCCTCCTCACTGCCTTCGAGGTAACTTAAATATTATAATTGTCATCAAGTATTTAATATATATGTATTTAGGTTATGCTGTTGTTTAGAAGTGGACCGATTTGGCGCCTTCGCGGAACATCCGGGCCTTCTGCGTGGTGCCACGCGTCGCCCTCACTTGGTGATCACTCAAGGTCAAAACTCGACAAGGAGTAAATTTGACTTTTCTTGTTCTCTAAATCAGCCTCAAATCCATATAATATAAAATGTAATATAAATTAAAAGGATTTTAAAGTTTCTACACATTTCAATTAATATGGGGGATAAATATATATTTTATAGATTTCTTTTAAAACAAAGATAATCTAAATAATATAATTGTGTTTTAACTGACTTAATGAATAAAAATTTAGAATATAATATAGTGTGTTCAATAATATATTATATATATATTAAAATTTCTATTCAATATAATATCGCATTTTGAAAATAAATAAATTCTATTGGAAACTATTGATTTTATCATTAAATTTATGATTTCTTATTATCCTTTTAAAACGATTAAAACAAAAAAGCAAATTGAAAAAGTTCAATCGATTTGTTTGATAAAATATCGCTTTTGAGACTGAGAATAAGGCGAGTTTGGAAGTGCAACACTTCACCAACTTATTGAAAATAATAACAAAACAAACAATCACAAAAGCGGATGAAACAATGATAACCATAAGAGATCTAAAGAGGGAAATTGATCCAGGAAACTCGCGGTCTGGATCCACGCCTCGAGCTTCCCCGTTCTGAAGACCGAGATTTCCTCCGCGAAGAATACCAAAGAAAAGAGCAAGAGGAAGAGGCCGTCTAAAACAGAAGCGAACACGACGTGTAGCATCTGTACGAGGAAATCGCTAGCCCTGAAAACAGGGAAATGGGAGGCAAAAGTTCCTCTCTGAAAAAGCCGGCTGTATAATAGATGGAGATTCAGGTATAAAAAGCTTTGACTGTTCCAAATAAACATTAAATTTTAGCCTTAACAACCAGCAGAAACTTCACAGACAATATATCGTTGTCGAGAGGCATGGTTGAATTAAAAGGGGAGAAAGAAGCAGAACGGTTTTCGGTTTATAGAGAATATGGTCGACTTCTTTTTATTTCATCTCCTGTTTCAATATAGTAAAGTTTTTGGAGAAAGCCAGTAGTTAAGATTTAAGTTTTAGAGAGCGCATAGTTGTAGTAACGGACTCCCTATCTGCTGATATTGTCTCTGATGAAATCAGAACTCGCTGCCAGGAGCCTTAAACGCAGCGCAAAGGAGGAAACGCCTTTCAGCAGGGCGGAAGCTGCCTAATGCCTAGACAAGACTCGTATAGAAGAGCTTTGAAGCGGCCATTGTTTACTCGAGAGATTGTGAAAGAATGGCCTGCTATACAGCCACATAGTCAGGACCGGATGTACGGGGGGAGGCCATCAAGTAGAGAGTCGAAGAGTTTTCCGGCCAAGGACCCCTCCATAGGAGTGCGCACCCGCGCAACGCATATAGGTCCTATCTCCCTCTTTCTCTAACACTGGCTTCACGAGAGTGAAGTTGCTTCTTTCGTGAGCAAACTGACGGTATGGTTCAATCTATTTATGAAGTGAAGGAGTGGGGTCGCACGTACTCCATCCCACTTAATACTGTATATAGTCAACTTCTTGGTTGCCGGCCTGATTCTTCATCCTTCAATCTCGGACGCTTCTCTCCTCTTTGACTGCATGCATGCACAGGCCTCTTTATATCCAATTTATTAGAGATAGTATACCTATGCTTACTTATATTATAGAGCTTGCCTGCATGCAACTATATGAGAGGAATTCACAAACGACCTCTCGAAGGTAATACACGAACTTCGTTCTGCCTGACTCTGCCATCCTTACCTACGTCAAGGTAGACAATTCTTCGAACCACAATGCGCCTATTTAGGCAATTTCCTGAAGTCAATAATAGGGGATTTATTACTTTTCATTAAGCTGCCATTTAATAGAGCTGTCAGGTAGACGAAAAGAGAATGCGCGGACTGAACGGTTGACCTGTCAATGAAATATTTTGACGGTGAAAAAGTTTGAAGAGTTTGAGGAATTTATAATAAATTTTTACACGGATGCTTCATAGAAATCTGCCATCATCTTTACTCAGTGCACTACATCCCTAATGTGGGAGGAAGTTTAGTCTAAAAGATGCTATACACTTCGCATTGTAACCTCAATTGTATGTGAGCTTTTCTTGTCAAAATTGTTTCAAATTTTTGAAAAAATGACGTGACTGAACAAAACTGTCATAAATTGACTAATTGAACTTGAAGATTGATATCTTTCACAGTTTTGTAAAATTATGTATGTATATTATAATGCTGAAAATTATTTAGTAATCTATCAAACAACACTAAAAAATGTTATTATAAATATACAGAAACACAATATTATACATTTGTGTGGGAAAATTTTATTCATTTAATGAAGATATTTTATTTCATCTTCCCTTTGAATTTAAATGATCAAATATATTTTCAAAGTCATAGCATCTGAAACAGAAGAGGGCCTCTCCTCCTCTTTTGCCTTTGAATTATTTGAAAATGACAAAGACAAACAAATCTAGAGATAGAGAGGGGTTGTGACGCTTGTATCAGCTCAGTGAAACCACTCGTTATACATGTTCATAGCCCGGAAGTTTATTCAGATTATTTGAACACGGTTTTAGAACACCTTTCCCTAATTGTACAAGAGGGACGTTCAAAAATATATAACTAGAAATCAAATTATATTGAGAGATGGCCATATCACTACCTGAAATATATTATAATTTACAATGTTGAAAATATATGAAATTATATTATACACATAGATAATAGATTTATATATACATATATCAGCATATACAACTGCTTTAATTTTAAAACTATCCTAATAAATAGCGAAATTAATTGTTAAGCATCGTCTAGGCAACACTTCCGATTAAAGCGGGCGACTTTCGCAGTAATGTAGCCTCAATAGCAAGCAAGCAGCTCGCTCTGCAGTCGCGTCTTTGTACAAGGAGAGAGAACAAGACGAAGGAAGAATCTCACAGTCGTGAAGGAGAAGAGAAGTAAACAAGCGAGTAAAGGATGCGAGAAGGGGCATCCATTTCCCACCGTCTCTATGCATATATTTACCCGAGTAAAAGTTGAAGATATATCTTCGCAAAAGAAAATGAGAAGCTGAAAAAAAATTCTTTCGGATAAACACCTATAAATATAAAAAGGAGATTTCATGTTTATATAATCTTATAAAAAATAAATTATATGCATACATTCGATAATGTTAATTATCTATTATACAATCCAGCATTGTATAAACTTTATAGCATATAGCGAAGTAAACATCAAACCATGCTCTTAAAACAATGAGTGAGAATTTCCGCATTATTCACTTTATGCTTTCTCTGTTAATGTTAAGAATCAGGAAGCAATTCAACTTTCAAACATCTTGAGGAAAAACCAAATCATTTATTCTTTAAAAAATATACAAAACTATATCATATCATTGGTTTCGATTTGTAAAAGGAAAAGTTTTTCAAATATCTTGTGTTCTCGCACCTACTATAAAGACGACATGAAAACCCATTATAAACCATGAAAAACTGCATCAATGTGAGCTATATTTCCGGATGTATATGCCTAATGACTTCTTCATTTCGTTTTTGTTCCATGTCATATATAATCTATTTCTCGAAAAGAATGAAGATTTTTTTAAACGAAAGAAATATACACATATATTTTGGTGTAGTTATTTATTCATTATGTGTCACATACTTAACAAAAATTATTTACAACAATATTTTACAAGTTTTGCAGAAATTTATTAGAAGTGATTAATTTAATTTTTAGTATTTTTTTTATCTTTAAAACAATCCTCATTTAAAAAAAACAGGCAATTGGTCAAATAACGCATTACAATTGAAAAGATGATAATTTTTGCGTAAAACAAATTCATGTTATACAAATTACGAAAAAATGTATTATGGGTGGTTTAACACAGCTACGACAAGTTAGGTGCATATATTACATAATATTTATATGTTCAAAATCACTGAACTTTAAAAAAAAATTTCAGAACTGTATTATGAAATTCCTTGAATTATATTAAAAAAAATGATTTATTATTAAAACATCGTAATTGGTGAAAGCTAAATCAATAATAAAAAATAATGAAAGTTTTATTTAAACTTATAATGATACTGAAACTCAAAATTTATAATACATACTGATAAATATATAATTTGAAATATATTTTAATTTTCCAGAGAAAAAGTAGTAGAAATAAAATTGTATAAAATTAATCGCTGTAAAAAATTACAATCTGCAAAAATGAATCAACAGTTAGATAATTTTTATATAACGTAATTAAAATCGTAAATTTGAATATGAAGTATAAACATAGTATAACAATAAAATAAATATTTGTTCCTAGTTTATTGATATTAAAGTTTAATTGGGAAATAGTAAGACGATTCGAAACCACATATCGAATAAATGCACAATTTTAGATTAAAAATTAAGGATATTAACTTAATAAAATATAATTTGTTCTCCTACTAACAAGTAGTATTTAAGTAAGTAAACAAAACATTAACGAATGTGAATAAAACAACCTGAAATATTGTTAGAAAAAAAGAAAAATATAATACAATAATAATTTATTTCAAATTATATTAAATCAATAGACATGATCAAAAATAAACGGGAAATAATTCACAATATTATTATAAAAATAAACAAATGAAAGATAAACCACAAATCAATAAACCACAGACGGTTAAAATCATTCAAATAGAACTGTATTGTTAATATAGTATAATATTATAATGGACATTTTTGACGTATTATAATTGACTACTATAAAATATCATTATGCATGTTTGGGAGAACCCCCAGCGTATAACAGCCAGTCGGATAGTTCGATTCCTACGCACAAACTTAAGTAATATAAAAAATGTAAAATAGTAAATAAAATTAGTCGGTTTTCATTCTCCAGGATTAAATAAGCACCAACTAGGGGGTGGGAATTTCGGGCTTGTACATTATGTGTAACTGACAGTAATTTTTAGTTTTTAGTAATTTCGGGCTAGTACATGTATAGTAGGCTGATAGCTTCGGCAGCTTTACCGCGAACACTTGCATGTTGAGCGTGTAGCAGATGGATCATTTCTGTAAGAAAAGAGAAAAAAGAAGAGTTAAGTTCTGATTTAAAATATTGATCAGCAAACTTAATTAAATTATGTCCGAAATAAAAACAGGCAAAAATATAAATTGGAGAAATCTTGTTCGGCCCATAATTTTACAAATAGAGCTGTGAAGTAGACCAAATTGGTCAATTTATCTTTGCACAAGTACGATTTAATTATTGTTATACTAGTATGAGTTCTCATTGTCGTTTATGCTATATTACAATATGTTTTTGTGGAGTATTTTTTATTGAAGTCAATTTATTTATTTAAATCAGTTTGTTATTGATTTGCCCGTTTTATATCGGACATAGCAAAGCATAGCAGTTTTCCAATCTAGAGAAGTTAATTAGGATATTCATGTTAAAAAAACAGGAAAAATCTTAAAATTAGTTATAAAATGAATATGAATAATCCTAACAAAGCTCTTACCCATACAAATATGTTCCTTTTGAACTTTGTGCCGCAAAACTTCAGTGAAATTACTCAACAGGAAACCTGGAGTAAAGATTTAAAATGAGTCGAAAACAGTACTTATTGTATAAATGCCTTAATATAGTAACTTACCAATGAACATGGCGGCATTGCACTGAATTTCCGGCCATTCCGACTTGAAAAACGGAATACATTTCATGACATAGTCGTTGACGTTATCGGCGAATTCCACCACCTGATTTGAAATGAACAGTAACATAAAATGGATCCATTACCTCGTTGCTACCCAGATATCTCAACAACTAACCATCGCTTTGGCGAATTCATTGAGAAACTCTCCATAATGCAGGCGCCCTTCCTCCTTCAGACAGGTTTGCACCAGCTCATGCATCCGACTTCCACCCGCAACCCCTGCTGTTAGAAGTGGGATCGCTTGCTTCAGCGACGTTTTACACGCTGTGACGACATCGCTATCGGGGTCGTTGAGGTGGAGGATCAGCGCTACTAAGAGGCCGTCTAACTGGGCGAGGTAGCGCTCGTAGGAGGAGCCTTCAGCGAAGCGAGCGAGGGTCCCGAACAGACGGAAGGCAGCTGCTCTCACGGAGGCTCGCGGCTTCTCGTAGCATGGGAGCATTTTGAGACAGACGGAGACCAGCACCTCGCGGACGTGTTCTTCCGAAAGTTTGGACATGACGCTGGTGAGACCATTCATGGCGGCATGTGTGATAACGTCGTCGTGGTCCTTGAAGAAGAGGAATGCGCCTTAAAATGTTACCTTTCAAATGTGAAGAATATATTTTCTAGAAGCTATACCTGACGATCATCCATTCCACAAGCCAGCGAAGACAACAAGGTGGTAGAATGTTTCTGCACAACCTCGGCAGGACACTCGCCCACATTACCCAGCCCGACCAAAGCGAGTCGCCGAACTTCCGAACTGGCGTCGCCTAGTCGAGCTAACAAGTGAGTAATGAGGGAGTTGAGCAATCCCAAGGTCACTTCATTCCGGGCGTGGATCAACTAAACACAAGAATGGTAGGTTAAGGATTTCAGTTAATAAGGTTTCCATGGTAGAGAATGGTAGCTGTCAGATACCGAAATATATTCCACTAATGATTTACTGTTCATCGTTTTACGTCTTATTTTTCAAACTTTCTATAACATTATACTAGTCAAAACAGCATATTACTGTTGAGTAATATATTATGTAGTGACATATTTTAAATAATCTTAAGGGAATAATTAATTTTTACATATTATATACGTTATAACATTAGAACTAAAAGCACAAAAAGAATGCACCATTTACATAGATTACAATAAATTATCGTAATTTTTTTACTAAAACAGTCCAAAGTAAATATGATACCACAAACTAACTATTATACTACTTAAAGTTTGGACGTGACTTTCTAGCCTTTTATTGTGAACTTCGTGGATATTTATCAAAATATTATTACATTAAAAAATGTATAGATACTTAATTATCAAAAAAGGTTAAAAATTCAACAAAAATATTTATAAAACTTTGCATAAATAAGTAAATTGAAAAGTATTATAGATGTAAAATTATTAATGCTCACTAATAATAATAATTATAACAAACAGTTATGCATAATAATATATTATGCGCACCGTTAGCTATTTCACACAAATTCACAGATTGGAAAAATGTTAGACAAAGTTATAATACCACGTTATGTATATCACAATTTATGTTTTTTTTTAAAATATTTATAGAAAATAAAAAGAGAAAGCACGAACTACAGATAACCTCGAGTGAGAATTTGGCAGATATATTTAATGAATATCCTTGGGTAAAATACCTTCACGTTATCAATAAGCTAAAATAAAGAGAAAAATTTATTTTTGAAAATTAGATTACTTTTGAAAATTATTAAAAACAAGAAAAATACTAAAATACTAAAATAACAACCGTATTGAATAACTGGTGTAAATCGTGAACACATTGTTAAAATAAATTACGATTGTAACAAAAATAACAATTAACATCAAAATAATTTTTTTGGCGGAATGTGTCAGAGGCACTTAATAAAATTATACAGATAAAATACAATAAAAGTAAAATATTACACTAAAATCATAACTAAATTAATTATTTGAAACGATACTAACGACTACCAGACCTTTCGGCAATATGTCTTCCTCAGTGGTTAAAATGCAACTTTAATAAAATAACAACATAGAAGGTCAAATTTTGAACAGCGATGGTGCTTCTTTCATTCTGTATATTTTTTAATTTTCTTTTAACCACTAATTAAGCGTTTGATATCTTAATTATCGTTTTTAAGGTGTATAATTATATCATATACAACCTTTATGCATGTAATTTGATATATTTAATTAAAAACTTTTGAAATAGACGTCAACTAACACATTCTTCAAATTTAACACAACGAATATAATTAATTAGTTAACAAATACACGTGAAATGATTTCTTACGGAGCCAAAAAAGGCAGTGACTGCAATTCGCTGCGGTTCATAAACAGAGTTGAGAGTTGGAACCAAATGGTTGATCAACGCATTCAAGTGATTCGCTTGTGTCTCACAGAGGGCTCTGAAAACAGTACAGGAATGAAGCACCCAAGCTAATTATTAAAAACGATCACACGGTTGTCAATAGTTACCGACTGAGGACCTCCAAAGTCTCGATGAATCCCTCCTGACCAGCTTCAGTCTTCTCCCAACACTTGCAAACTGTTAGCTCTTCGCTGACATCGTGAGACTCAGTGATGAGGAGGAAGTTTTGAAGACCGCTGATGGGAATGCTGTTTATCAAACAGAGGTGACAAAGATTCACTGACGAGCAATAGGTACCATTGTCAATTATTAATGAAAATAATCACATAAAATGAGTCTAAATAAGAATTTTTGAGTAATTGGACAATTTTTTTTAAAAAGAGACATTTATCGAATATTTTATTTAAAGATAATTAATATTAATACATTGGAATGAAAATAAATAAATTCATATCAATCGTGCTATAAAATATAAACTAATAATTCAATTAAAAATATTTAAAATGATTACCTGACAGGTTTCAACCCTACAGTAAGACTTGCCTCAGCTCCAGTCTTCTGCTCAAATGACTAAAGTGACAAGAAATGGAGAAAAAGGCGTGTAACCGTTAAGATTATCTTAAACCCTTGGTAGTTAAGGTACCTTTCCGATTGGAGTGTGACACACAACAGCACTGGAGATGGCGACCATCCAAGCTGCCAGGAGACGACTGTACTCCTCGACTAATACGGAGCCACCATCGGTTTCTGCATTACACAGCACCTGCAGAGAGGAAGTTGGAAGGTGTTCAACGATCCTTGACAAATAATACGATGAAGTACGAAAGTAGGTACCTGAAGACAATTGAGGGTAGCAAGCCAGACCTGTGTGGCCAACTTAATCTTGGTCTTCTTCTCGCGAGGGTCGTCTCGCTCTTCATAGGGCATACTTCGTGATAAGAGTTCAGCGAGGTGTCCAGTTGCCTGAGCAAGAAGGTTCTTGTCCCCTCCGATGGTAGTCAACATCTCGCACCAAATGCTGACGTTATAGAAACGATATAGTTCACTGAATTACTAATACCAAAGAGGGTTTGTTGTTCATGGAAAAAACTATATAAAACCTTTAAGAAATCATCGATATAACAAGTTTTTTAAATAGATTTTAATTAACTCACAAAATAAAATGATTACAATGTATCTCTCTGACACACACCTCATATTATTGGATTACACCCCTAACTATGGATTTATTTTATTAATTGAATTTTTAATAGATCTAAGATGCATATTGTCGTGCGTTGTATCAATGTTATATTGTTGTACGATTCTTTGTTGTATATATTGTTAGGCTTCGGACTTACTCCTAACAATTGAAAGCGCATAATAAGTACATAAATATAAATGTATTATGAACGTGGTATAATTAAGTAATATTATAGTGTGAAGTTTTCAAAGAATTTAAATATAGTAATTTCCTTGTAAACAACCTTATAACTTAACGAACAAATTTGAATTAAATGTGAGATTTTTAACTGTACCATAATACAAATTCAGGGATAAAATACCATGAATTTATATTTTATAATCAAACAAAACGACATATTGTTTCGTTACTCACGTATCCAATGGCAACGCCTGACTCATGAGTGTATTGAGCACAAGTACAAGATGTTGAGAAGCCAGAGTGCGCACAGCTCGCAGTGTTCCTGTTCGGGTTGTCCCGGCCTCCATTTCCGCTATTTGATCGTGAAGAACGGCGAGAATGTGGCTAACCTGGTCCGGTCAGAAAAAGATAAGGCCACATATTTCAAATATTTGTAGAATATAATTGTGAAAAATCCAAAAAGAGTAAAAAAAATTAAGGCTTTTCAATTATTATGAAACCTAAAAATAATACTCTTAATATTTTGAGGTTTCCCAAACTTTTAACAAAGTTATATCACAAGACTTTTCCAATATATATATATATTATAGAATCCGAATACTTTGAAAAATTTGAATTTATTTTTATTCAAAAGGGCCTCAACTTTTTAAAAAATGTCCCCACAAAATTAACCAATTATAAATGTTTATAATATTTAAAAAAGCAAATTCGTGATCTTCAAAATGAATTATTTTTGTCGTTTCAATTATCAATTTCTGTTGATATTGCTACAGATAGAAAGAATAAATTTTAAAAAATATGAAAATTATTATAAAATACAATTACGTCATTCAACTACGTAATAACAACTAGTTACCAACTGAAATGTTTTAGTTTCTATGCCAACTTTAAAATCGTTAGTATAAACCAACTTATAAAAAAAGACATGTGCATGTTCTCCCATTATAAATTGTAGGATATAGATTTCAACGTTTACATATTTAGAGATTCTTTCTTTCATGAATATTGATATTTAAGAATAACATAGTGATTTATATCTATGGATAATTAATTAAATTTTCTTACTGATTTTATATATATATTTCGAATTAAAAAATTCGTAGTTAGCGTTAATATTCTTCCAGTTATAAATCTTAACAATCCCTCTGGTATGCCACCAGAGCGTTTGAGTTTTATCCGTGCGAGTAGTTATATATAATATATATTATATTATATTGTGTTGTATTTGATTGTATTGAATTGGTGTTGAGAATAATTAATTACATTGATTGTTGATTACATTTTGATTAAGAAAATTAATATAGTATTATATATACACTCGCCATGTATAAAGCGAAAATTAAAGACTTTGGTAACACTATATATATTATAATACCTCGTATTATTTCTCTATTATTATTTCATTTATGGATTCTATTCATTGAACCTTCTCAGCCGAAAATACATAAAGTTAATGAAAATATAAATGAGAAATTCTCATAATGAAATATACTTCATTATAATTATTTAATAATTAAAAACTAAAATTTGGAAGTAACCACTAACCTCCTCTGTAAGCTCGGCACCTCTCGCTTTGAAGACCGTGTTCATGACAACACAGACTGCTGAAGCCCCGTGTGACTGACCGTCCGTGAGACCCACATAGAAGGTGCTCAGGAGCGGTGTCAGGGACTCCCGGGGCATCTTCTTGGCAAGGACTTTGGAGAGATCGCTTACTGCAGTGAACATGATATTGCTGTCCACTTTTCTCAGCCGCTCCTTAAGAGTGGGCAGTGCGGCCACCATCCTATCTCCTGATTCGTCGAGGCCTCCTGAAAAAACGTAACTTGAATTCTAATCCATGTCTCATGAAAAAACGTAACTAGAATTCTAATCGATATCTCATGAGAACACGTAACTAGAATTCTTTCTAATCCATGTCTCATGAGAACACGTAACTGGAATTATACACAATTTTTCTTCTAACATCACAATATTTACCAGAAATATAGGAATTGATTCTAAAGCATTTTAATCCATAAAAGGAATTCAACATATCGATTTGCATTTATTTATAATGTAGTTTGAAATCTCAAAAATATACTTTTACCTATTAAAATGAAATAATTTACCCATATATTAAAACACTATGTGACTTTGAAGATTGTAAAACATACTTTGATAATTTTATTGTTTATAATTTTTAAATTAAATGTTAACTTAAACATAACTGACTAGAGTAAGATCACTTTGAGGAAGAAAAGGTCAAGGGCTAATTTCTTGAAATGATCTTCATGTGATAATAGGTTACCTTCCAGTTTGGACTGTATGAGTAAAGTAGTGTGGATACAGTCAATAGCCAACTGTCGTATCTCCATGTGATAGTCGGCAACTCTAGGGACAAGGTATCCCACCAGTTCACCAAGACACGTTAGAGACTTGCCCCTCTGCGAATAATTCAAACGTTTATATCGTAGTTATAATGTATGTATAGTTATAATTATACATGTATAAAATATGTTTTAACAAAGATGACTGAATATGAAGTTGAATACAAGTTAAAAAAAGAGTATATTGAGTGTTTAAAATCTTTAAATTTATTGAAAGAATAGTTAACTCTTTGTAATGAACTAACAAAATTACAGGTATTACGGCAAAAAAATTGTAATGATGTTTATATAACTTAGAGTATAAACATGTAAAAAAATGTAAGATTGTGAGTAATGAAATAAAACAAACCAAATTTAAAACCAAATCGCTTTTTAATATATTTTATAGTTTAGCAGCAATGAATAATATCAAAAAACTTCTATAAAAACAAATGACTAACAAATAAAAATAAAATGAAAAATTCAATCCGCAAGCTGGCGATGATTTTCTGACTTTTATCTTATCTCAATTGTTACAAGGTATTCTCTATTATTTTGGTTTGTGAAAGGTAATTATCTATCAAGAAGAATATTAAATTTATAATTATATATGACATAGTTAAAACGATTGTGTAAAAGAAATTGTGGAATGCCTCTATATCTTACGTGTGCTAAATTATCATTATATCCTAGTGTATTAAAAGATTTACTTCGAAATATAATGTGTGCTTGCCACATAATTTGAAGGCTGACAAAGATATCTAATATATTAAATACAGAAAAAGTATCTAAATGCTTCATTGTTAATGTCATTAAATCAAAATAGGATATCCCAAATATATATAGCATTTTTCGATTTAAAACCATAACGCAACAGACAAAAATAATAATGAAAAATATTAATTATACAAAATTAATGATGCATTAATAAATTACAGATAGTTCACAGCAAACATAAAAGCCATAAAGAAAAATTTAAAATTTAAACAAATGTGTTAAATATGAAAGTTTTGTAAATATTATAAATTTTTAAAGTTATTTACTGCGATAAAGTATCTTAAATTATTTATTGTTAAATTGTTGACATACCGATCGTAGATCCGCTGATTGAATCTTGATTATTACAAAATAGGAAAAGGTGAAGAAGTAATGACATAAAAGAAATATAGTATCTTGTAACAAAGTAATCAATAGATTACCAATCGATATACGTTTGAAATGAACTGTATATCAACTAATATTACAATAAATAAATAGTCTTACATGATGAACGTTAGAAATATCCTCTAGGAAACATTGCAATAGTTTATGAAGCGTTCCCAAAGAGCGCTCCCGTTCGTGGTCATGGATAGAGTCAAAGCGTTTATGAATCACCTGAAAATAAATATCAAAGAAAACAATTAATTATGCAAAACATTCACAGAAATTAAAATGTAATCGTAAGTATATTGATAGTATTATTATTAATACAAGAATACAATTTTAATTTAAAGGTTTTGTTAGATATTCGAAAATGATTGATGATTAACTCAAAATAATTCGTTTTGTAATAAAACGGTAACCCACGAACTAATATCACTATTAAATATACACACAGAGAATAAAAAGCATCTTACATAATCTGTACTGGCTATAAAAGCATAACAAAATTATAAAAAAGAAAAAGCCAATGTCTGTAGACAACAGAGCAAGCAGTACTGGGACAATTACTTTTCGTAGTGACATTCAAGCTTTGCATATTGAAGCTAACAAACAAAACAAAACTCAGCATAAAAAAGTTCCGCTACCTTGAACATGGTTGTGAGTGTAACATCAGAGAACATCTTCTTCAGCACCTGCACACAAAGAACATCTAAACTATCCAAAGTGGCCACTGTCATTGCAGCCAGACGCTCGACCTCCGTGAAGGCAGAATCTTTGCTCTTCTTGGTGGTTACACCATCCAGAGGGAGTGGGTAGACGGTTTCCGTCACAGCGGTGATAAATTCCCGCATCTCGGCATCGGTGAATACTGGGTCCAATAGACTAGAGATTTTGTACCGGTCAACAGTTAAGAAAAGAGCTCAGAATTCGATGTTCTAAAATTGTAAATCCCGCAATTAAAGGAAGATTGAGATAAAAATCAGAAATCTATTCAATCTTATGACTAAATCATTTTTTAAGTTATGTTTCAGTTATGTAAATGGAGGATTTATATAATTATTAATAACCAAATAATATATTGGTTGTTGATTTCAAATAAATAACCTTTAAAATAAGATGAGAATTATTATAACCTTATAATAAATATTAATTAATGCTTTTCTAATTTAGTGTTTTGATTTTTAGCAATAATTATTGAATTTTTGCTGCACCGTCGAGTTTTAAAAACTCAATTAAAGGATACGTAAGATGCGTGGCCGCTTGAAAGACCAGTGTTCGAGTATCAGAAAAGATTTCCGTGAGTGGTTCTGCCTTCGCGAATTGAATCAAATGATGAAGAAGGTCCGCTTTCCCCTCAAACCGGTAAGAATGACCCAATCGGCTGGGCTCTAGCGCTCGACCAATTAAATCGATGCAACGAATCACGTTGTGTTTGAGAACTTGTTCCTGGCATATTTGAAACAGGATGCAAATATAAACATAGAAAGCGATAATCCATATATAAATCAAAACATTTAGGTACATATTTTTGGTTCACAAGACTCAACTTTAATTCCAGTGAATTATGTTGAAGGTTAGAAGTACTTTCAAACTATCATAAAATAAAATTTGGGTTGCCTATAAGGAATTAACTTACCCTAACATTCTTGAGGGCCGGTATCAGAGTTTTGATAACATTGGCTTCTAATCGGGAAGTAACCAGATCTACCGGTGCATAGAAGATGACATAGCCATAGGAGAGGAGCAGCGTCGCCTTCACCAAGTCTTTATCTGCATGACGTGGGTCCGAAGAGGCCCGGTCCTTGAAGAACCCGATCAGACCGGAACCTCTACGCGCCTCCGATCGTTGCTGGGTCTCAAGACGGACCAGAACGGAGTCCAGGTGGTTGGCCGCACAGAGCCCAAAGCACACAGCGACACCCTGGTTCCGAGGTTTCATAATTATTTAATAATAAAAGATAAAGCATTGAATTCTTGAACAATAACAACATAAGAATATCATATTAAGAATTCTTGAATTATAAATATAACTGTGTTAAATAATTCTATTTAATAACAACTTCAATACTGAAATATAATAGATTTTCCAATACAACTTGTTTTACCTCGCGTTCAATTTGACAGTTATGCCTCACAGTGGAATAGACTAGTTCCAAATGAGAATCAATGAATGTTTTTTTCGTGGAATTTGCCATCACAGTTCCAAGACACTTGTAGAGAAAACTCTGGAGAACAGTGTCAAATTAAAAAATTAAGATAAAAAATCATTGGAACAGCAACAATTATTTCTATAACTAACTCTTTCTTCAGGAAATTTATCATAAAGATGAATCTGTTGCCCCAACGCTTCGCCCAATTGTATTGTCCACTCTTCGTCACAGACCTGTTCAATAGATTTTGCCACCATCTGTTGGGTGATTTTTTAAAATTATTATAAATTAAAGAAGATATTTGTTATTACTAAGATTACTAAGTTTGGATTAATAAAACTGAACTATTAAATATAAAAAAATTGAATAAATGAGGTGGGCGTTCAAGGTTTGTACAGTAAAAAAGTTCAGTCACTATTTTTGTTTTAGTATCAGAAGACTCTGATTGGCTGATATATTCTGGACCTTTCTTATACAAGAAACTCTCATTCTGAATAGTTTAATTAGGACTATTCTATATATTATAATATATAATGTGCTTAATGTGTGGGAAAACTTTTATATTTTATAAATTCTTCGTTAAGAAATCAACATTAATTTAGTAAAGGATTATTTTAATATGGCGGAGTGTGTCAAAGAAACACATCATAAAATAGTGTAATCAAATAAATTCATAAACAAATAAATTTTTCAAGCATACCTTCAGCATAAGATCTTCCCACTGAGATTGATCAAACTCAAGATCTTCATCAGAATCCAAATCTGGTTCTTGAGTGCCTAAATCAAAATTAGCAAGAAATTTTTATGAAATGTAATTAATGTAGAATAAACAATAATAAATATAATAGATAGCATTTTAAGAAAGGATAACAAATGAATAGTAACGATCTTATATATTAATTTATTGTAATAAAGTTACATTAAATGCCTTTTTTATCCACTAATTGTATACTAATTCAGACTTGATTACATTTAATAACTCAGATAGGAAATCAATATTCAATATTTCGCCTGCGGCTCAACATTGGTTTGAGATTTCCTATCTTCGGAAATGAATAAAACCAGTATAAACTTCCTACCAATTTATAACTGTATATTAACAATATTAGTTCTCATTTTATCAAAACAAAATTTTATTATAATTCTAATAATCATATTAAGAAGGTTTGTGACCATATTTCAGCTCCGGTTAAATGTTGGACTGCGTAAAACCAACACATTTGACACAGTTTTACAAATATTAAAATTATTGGTAAGTATATAATATTAGATCGGTTTATGAAACATTAAATTTAATTGGTATCTAATACTTTAATTTTTAACATTGATTGGTAACATTCTTCCCCTAAATACAAAACTTACGCTGCTCGATTTGTAAAAATATATGGAAATTGCAATGGCTCGTACGAGGATCAAGCTTAAAATATTCTAGATACGTAAAATATTATTCATTATTATAGATCGAGCAACGTCCGTTTTGTATTTAGGGAAAGCTTGTTATCAATCAATGTTGAAATTTAAAGTATTCGATACCAATTGAATTTAACGTTGTCCATGTTTCATGAACCATCGATATATATGTACGTAGCAATAATTTTGTAGGTTTGATGCACGTTGGTACCAAAAGCAGTTCCGCAAATTCCAAACATTGAAAATGGATAAATGATAAAAAACCTTTATGCACTAATTTAGAATAAATATTTATTAGAGAAAAGTTATAAAATTGTTATTATACAAAAAATTATTTACCGAAAATGAATTTTGTTCAATTACTTCATCAATTACTATTTAATTTAGAGAGAGAGAGAGAGAGAGAGACCCTTTTATTTACTTGTTAGAATATATAACACACTGAGTGTAAACCATACTTAATATAATAATTACAATCAAGACACAAAAAACAACAAATAAAGCTTGTTAACAGCAAAAAAACATTTCTTGCGGTTATTCAAACAAATACAAAAATATATATTAAATAATAATATAAAATATTATAGAAGTGTGAAACCGTACACGTAATGTAAATATAAAGAGTGAGGATGCTTTTTCAAACAACATTTATTTTTGTAAAGATTTGGAATTAGTTTTAAAAGTATTTAAGCAACAAAGATTTTATAATAATCATCTAGCATAATCAATACATTTATATTCTAAACGTGACAATCTTAGAAAATCTATACTTGAAACAGTATTCGATATTGTCAAAAGTTGTTATTTATGTTATTCTGATAAAAAATACAAGACGATGTTTTCTGCACACAAAACTGTGTTTTTTCAAATTTCGGATCAATAATAATTAATAACAATTCTTACATCATAAACATGCAAGTAAAAATAATATTTGGGGTCATATGAAAACTCTCCAGTGATATAGGAAGAACAGCATGCAACAATTAGTAATAATTGAACTATGAGTAGTATTTCTGAGTAGTAAATAAAGCAACAAAACAAAAACTGATTTATAAAGAGATGCTTACACTGGGAAATACGAACGTTTTCTAAAATATTAAATGATAAAAAATATGAAATAATAACTTTTCAATATTATAATTTAAGAATATATTGTAAATTATTATTAAAGACCACAAATAGGTTGCTTACTTTTATAATAATTGACAAGTTTTGGGATTACAATGTTCCAAATATCACGCAAGTTCTCGTGAAGATTTGCCTCCGCCAGCGCCTTCATTGCACTGAGAACATGAAGGCCGCGCTTGTTCCCGTTGAGAGGCCAGCCGGCCAATACCTCAAATTAACAACAACACATTAATAAAGTCGTCGACAGTTTAATAATCTCAGTAATATTTTGGAAGTACAATATGACAACATGTTTTAGAAAACAGTAATGAAGTCTATTCTATATAAATTCAATAAACTCACCAACATTCTTGCGATCAAATGATTTGGTTTGGGAATATTCACTGAAAAAGTAAAGCAATCAATAACGAATAATTGTAGTAATATGTATTAAATTAAGATAATTGAATCATTAAGTTTTTTATATTTAAAATTATATTTTAACAGTGAACACAAAACATTGCTCAACAAAAACTTCCATAAGGTGATTTATATAAAGAAAACGGATATTAAAATCTTGGATAATGATAAAATAACAAATGGTTCCGAATAGTGATAAGTTACACAGTAAAGAGGGTCAAAGGCTGTAGGTGATGTAACTACGCATAAGGGGTCTTGAGCGACCGAATGTAAAATAAGACGGTATAATTCTGCTGTATCATGCTAACGTTGTTCTAATATGATTAATTAACGACGCAATCCTAAGTATAAAAATAGAACTCTGGTTGTCTAAGCATGACTATATTCAAACTCAACAATCTAGACATAAATCGGTATAATATTTATATTAAAAACTTCAAAATCATAAAAACCATAATGTACACATTTAAAAGAATAATATATTTTCTAAATCTACCTTCCAATGATGATTACAATAATATCCAATCAGAATCAACAACTTACCCTGCTCATCATAATCAATAAGCATGAGTTCTCTATTGGACTCATCCCCTTCCTCGCTGGAATCACATCCCTCCAACAACTGAGTCAAACTACGACACACCGCCCCCGCCGCCTCTGTGTACTCTGGCGGGACGAGCAACTCGAGGAGGTAGGGCCAGAGCACAGGACGCATGCCTTCGACAGTGCTGCTGCCCAAATGGAGAATGTTTTCACACATGCGGCGCAGTTGGGCGTTGGAGACATTGTCGGGCACCTCACTCCCACGACGACTCTGAAGGGAGGGAGGAAAGAGTTATAATGATAGAATAACAGAATTATAATAGATATAATTGCGATAGTTTAAAAAATTGTGACTTGTTGATTCATACGAAAGGTTTGGTTGATAATCAAACAGAACCCTTTTGAAACGCAGACTGTATAATACGTACTATTGCAGTTTTTATTTAAATATTGTGTATAAACAATTTGAAAAAAATACAGATCAAAATTAGTTAATACGATAAATAAACTGCTATTAAAAATGATAATTATATTATGGACATAACAATATTATATCCAAATTACGAAAGGTTTAAATCCTTATTTTATTCGATAGCTAAACCAATTTATATAAAAATTTGCTCTAATCGATTAAAAATAAAGCAGTCAACAATAAAAACAGAAATAAAACGTATTATAATTATCAATTTTCTTAACGAAATTATAATTTTTTTTACTAATTTTAATATAAAGATGGATGTATTATATACTGCGCCCTACTTCAGACTAAGTTATAGTAAAACTATCAGAATGAAATCCACATAATTTTAGGGACGTCTGCCAACTACAATAACAAAACCTTACCTTATCTACCTCCACCGAAAGAGTGCACTGCTTCACCACAAACTCGATCAGATTATTTCCCCCCTCCAGCATGAGATATCCCTGGCCACCCATAGCAATCACAGTATGAGCCAGCTGTAACTTCACTTTGTTCGTTATGGATTCGGACAACTGTCCGCGTAATCCGGACACCAGTAGTGAGCGACGGGTTACTAGTACAACTTCACAGGAGCTAACCAGATGGCGGAGTATGAGAAGAGTGGCCACCTTAGAGCGCTCCGAACCCTCCAACCGGCCGAGAATAAAGCTGATCACACGATCGGGGAAGGCGTCGCCTAAAGACAACAAAGATTTCAAACGTAGATCATAATATCATCATCGCATATTTGTTTATTCATATAGTTTGGTATGATAAAAGTAGATTGCATAGATAGACAAAAGAAAACAGATTGAATTATTTTATATTGGAATATCAGTTAAAAACGACGACTAGGGACAATTTTAGAATAAATCCATACAACGGTTGGTTTTATATGCCATTTTACCATGACTGTAGACTGAACATTATTACAATTTATGAGATATTTACTGTTTTTTTCTTCATGATTCATCATAAATAAGGGTTCGAATCACTGGCCCAAAAAATTCAAGGCTTTCAAATCACCATTTTCAAGGTCATTATTCATGTTTGCACAAAATAAAATCACAATTGATGTAATATAAGACGTCACAAATCTTGAAAACTGAAATTCAAGAATGTGCAAATAAAGAAGTTGCAAAACTTATTACATTTATTTTCTTGAAAATGCTGAAATTCAAGATTTTGTCAAGGTTTTAAACTCCAAATGTGGGATAATTATTTAGAAGTAACCAACGCTTCCAAAGCATTTCATAAAACGAAACACACAAAAATGCTAAATATTGAGGTTCTGTTCATGTTGCTATATTCAACATATTTATATCTATAATTATTCAGTCAACATTCTGACTCACACAGTGTAGTGAAACAACGCCTGACTTCGTTGTGATTCTTGATAGACAGGGGTTGGGTCACATCTGCAGCGCTAGACAACTGACCAAAGAGGCAGAGGAACACTCCGTCCAACTCAGCGAGCAGAACCGGTGGCGTATCGGTGGCTGGACCACCACTCCCGGCCTCATCTGCCATCTGATACTGACAGGCAACTTGGAGGATGTGGGCAAGGCAACGACTCACGTAGTAGGGCTCGTTGTGCCGCTTGTACTGGGCGATGATGCCGGCCAGCAATTTGGGCAGCTGGGACTCATAAGCGGCCCGGTCGATAATGTGAACCATTTGGCTAACTGCATCGACCACTGCAACCCGGAGCTAAATAGTAAAACAGAAAATAGAGGATCAAACTCGAGAACGTATTAAAATTGCAGAAATTATATAACTTATATATATATAATATTACATATTAAATAATCAGTACCTGTTATATGTGAAGCAACAAATCGAATCAGATGTTCTTAAATGTAATTTATATCACGCATAGATTGTTTTAATTTTGATAGAAAATATTCTTTCAATGTTCAACTTTCCTTCCGAATGGAACTTTTGACTAATAATAATACAATTTTGTATAATATCCAACTCGATAAATAATCATAATATGTTCTTATTTCATTACTAAGACAATCTAAAAAAGAGACATATACATATTGAAAATTATGTCACAGTTTTAGATTATAGAATATCTGCATGTGAACAAAGCCTATGAGCAATCGACCTATGTACTCTAATATCAGTCTTCTTGGGATCTCTGATATCATATTCCAATCGATATATTTTATAGAGTTTAATAAGTTACATAATAATTAGAGTGAACAATTATATATATATATAGAGCAGCTAATGTCATGATATCTTATGTGTCGTGAAATGGACAATAAACGACACTAAATTATTATATAGCTCTGTGAAAGTGCACTAAAATTTTATAATAGACAATCAAAACAATTCCATCACGTTCAACATCCACAAATATATAATATACTATCATTTAGACTAACCAAAAATACATATATTTAACCATAACAAAGACAGAATTGAGAAGTCATGATTACATAATTAAAAGCAAAAGTTAAATCTGCAAATTACAACAGATCAGAATTATTTCAAAAAACAAAGAAATAATTTATTTACAAAAATTTTGGTAATTTTTAAAATAATTTTGATAACATTATATTTCCATAAATTATTTAAAAAGTGTGTTCAATCTAAACGAGAACACCAGAAAACATTATTGCTCCCAAATTATCGTGTTCTTGAATTTTGTTAAAAACCTGTACATTATGTACCCATTACCTTATTTTCTCTTGTATTAAGCCATGTATTGAAGATAACTTCAAATGCAGAGAAGACATAATTTGCGAAGGCCTGTGAAGTGACATTGGGATCGGGCACTCTCTCCAAGTTAGCCAGATACTCCTGGATTGCTTCACAGAATCGAGCCATAGCGAAAGCGATAACCCAACGCATGTTGTCCAACTTGACCAGACCGAGGAATGTCAAAGTCTGAGTGATTATCCCGCTTAGAAAGGGGACCATGGCATAGGCTATGTGTCATAAAAAGAAATGATTATTAAATGATATAAAATAACCATTTTTTATAATGAGACAACAAATGAAGTGAAAAAAAAAATACTTCTTTGATATGCATTAGAACAAAACTTTAAAATTTCACCGCCCTTAAATTGATAATACATACACATTAAATATTATAAAACAAAGTTGATGCAACTCACCATTATTGATAGCCATGTTTCCCAAAGTCTGCATCACAAAAAAGTGAGGTAGCGTGCTCGGTTGAAGTTTCGTTGTCAATTCGATCATCACTTCGTTACAAAAGTGGGTGCTCAGGGCAACCAATACGTCACTGGCGGCGGCTTGCCAATCCGGGACCAACTCCTACATTCAAAAACTAAGTTATTTGTAATGTTTAAAAACTATGGAAACACTTCAAACCGTTACCTTAGATCGTGTCATTTCATCTACAACCTGGACAACAACTTCTTCCACAAAAGGTTTGCAGTCATTTAGTTCCTCATCTGTATTTCTGATAATTTTTTCCATTGCACCAAGAATAACAACACGATGGCTGGTGGTCACCTGTTAATAACATAATATTTAAGGAACAATTCTACAAAAATTCCTTCAGATAGAACGAAACTTTACTTGAATAACAGATTTTTAAAAGAATTAAAGGAAAATGACACATTACTGCAAACATGAATTGTAACTTAAATATTTCCCTAATAAGTAAATAATTTTGAGTATCTTCTTTCCATACTTTCCAGCATTTTTTATAAAATATTTTATGACCACCCTTTTTGTAACTTTCCTAAAATTTGTATACTTCAAAAAAGAAAACTTACCTTTGACTTAACTGACTTTTTCAAAAAAGCATGACATGAACTAATCACAAGTTTTGGTTCTTTATTGCCAATAGATACAATTGCCGATTGTATTGTGTCTTTAGCTGTCGATTCCTTGTCATCTGCACATTCTATTAAATTCTTTACCATAACTGAAACAAACAAATTAAGTCATTTAAATATCAATATAAAAACCAAACATCAATTTTACACAGTGCAATCATTTTAAAATTTTTCATATATTATGCGTAATTTTAGTTCTACCTGTACAAGTAATATTCTGTCAATAAACTAAAAATACCTATGAAATATGCCTATCTCGTTAGCAATGTGCGTTTATGGATTAATAAAATGATTTTTTACGTATATAATTATATTGATATATTATACACACATGAAACAGATATAATATTAAAAGGTTAGCGCTAACCAAAACATTATAATTTTGTAAACTGAATGTTTTATAGTCTATTTAGATAAATTAAATATATTTACATATATGAATACTATTACATTATACATACATCAAGTTAAAACTAACTCTTATTATAATAATATATTATTAATTATATAAATTATAAATTATATAAATTATTAATTATATAAATTATAAATTATATAAATTATTATTATAATATATTATTGACATATTACTCCTTTTATTAATTAATCAAATATAGTGAACTTTCTTAAAAATGGGCCCATATATTATGGTTCTATCAAATGGCATTGTACAATTTCAAGCCAACTAAAATTTAATATGGTTTAATTTAATTGAAGATTTCAATGTTTCAATTACCTATTTAAAACTCTATCTTATACAGATTTCTGCAGCCCTGTTCACAATACTTTTTCTTGTTAATATGTAAAAAAATATTGCTAATTAATAAAAATTGGTATCTATAATGAATTTGCTGCAAAAATCCTTACACCCATGAAAGCTATACTTAGACATTTTTGTGAATAAAACATAAAGACTAGAAGGGTCATTCCATATAGTAATGTACACCACATTTTCCCTACTTTTTTGATAATTACTCAGCAAATAAAATACTTGGGGATTTATATTATATATAAAATTAAAGGTTGTTATATGGTAGACAAACGTATTAGCCTATATATATTTTAGTTTAAGAGTTATAGCTTCATAAAGTTAGTAACATACACCACAGGATAAAATTTAAAAAAAAAAATTTTAACTTTGAGTGAAAATTCCTGATCTGCAAAGTCAACTATTTGTTTAATTCATTATTATATACTTAAATTAACTATTTAAGAATATGTAGGAGTAAAATTCTAAAACTTTAGGCATCTCAATATTTTTTTTATAGCAAAACTAAAAATAAGTGTGGTAACGTACACCACATATTTGCAGATGTTGTAATCAACATTTTAAAAACGTTTATGTACTTATTTATGCTGTTTACTAGTATTAAATTGAACAATAGTTAACTGCTTTTTATTTTAAATTAATAAAAAAGTATATTTGTGTTTAAACTTCGTAATTAATAAAATATAGCATGATTAATTATATTTAATTACAGACTTATTTATTAAATGTATAATAATAATTTACTTATGGTAATGTTTAGATATATATTATATAATAATAATATAACAATAAAGTAAATAAATTGCTAATTTTTGATGGAAAAATATAGATATTTACTATTTATATCATTAGAAATATTTGAAAATTATCAATAGAAATATGGAAAAATAATTTTCATTAAAAAAAATTTATAATAAAAATAAGCAATATTTAAAACATAATTTTAAGGTAATTTCTTTAAGTGCATGTACAAACATTAGATAAGAAGTAATTGAACAATAGCAATAACAATAAGTAATAGTAAATTTCACACATGTAATAAAAAGTTGTCATTTAAGTGTCTACTGTACACAAGAAAAATCATAATTGGATGACTTGAAGTCATAGGTATCATGTCGCCCAATCAGAGGATGCTTCAAATGTACAATAACATCATCCAATTCAAATGCAGACTCATCAAAATTTTTATTAAATCAAAAGTATTTAGGTAAGTAAGTTGGATGTAAAAAAGTTTTTTATTTTCATAGATTATAAGAATTATTTCATGATAAGAATGGTAATGTACACCACAAAAGCCTTGTGGTGTACATGATGGTAACGTACACCACAAAAATATATTTTTATTTAAAGTAATTTTTAACTATAAAAAGTTCAAGTTTAGCAATATTTTGGAAACATTTATTAATAAACTAACTTTCATTATTATTAGTAATATGAATTCTTAAATTAAAGAAGACTATTTACTCATTCTTTCAGTAAAAAGAATAGTCTATACCTTTAAAAACAAAAAAGTTATAAAGTATGGAATATTAGGGACATATTTAAAACTACATACACTAGGAGAGTAACCTTCAACATTTTCTGCTATAAAACACATAAAAAATAAAATTAGACAAGTTTTGATTATAAAGTATAAAAATATAATATAATGACAATATCAAACTTAAATATCAAACCAAATTGAATAAAAAATTTTTTTTACAAAGTGGAAGAGTTACATGGAATGACCCAGAAATGTATATACTATTTGCATTGGCTGAACAATTAGGGGATTACTGGCAATAAATCAAATAACCTAATAATAGCATAATATAAAACACTCTTCCTTTATTTCTCTTGGTTTTCATATTTAATTTCATAATGTTTTTCTCTCTATATATTTCCATTGTTTTATTTATTTTAGATTTATATAAATATAATAATTTTTAATTCGAATTATGTTCCTTTGAATTTTGGATTAATACATTATTTTTTTAAAAGAGTAAAAATAATAAATCACAATTAGTAATAAAATAAAAATTATGCTTTTTTAACAGTACTCATAGTCTAAGAGTATTTGGGTTCGACCTAGAATAAATTGAGAAATAAACATATTTAGTATTGTTGGAAAGCTAATTCTATGGTGATTAGCATATGAAAATCCTCACTTCATAGTTTTTTTGGAAAAAAGTTTTGCGTTGTTAAAGTTAGCAATTTTTTTATCAGTTGGTGGCACTTTCTGCTACTAGAAAATGTTAGATAATTTATGATTGGCTAAACGTTTTGAACAGTTACCAAAGTAATAATTGACAAAGGTAGACACATCTTAGAACTCATATGATAACGTCATCAATGACATCAGAAGCAACCAATAGAGGTAGTCAAAATCTCACTAAATACAAATGTTAATTTAAAACTAGGAACAGTAATAAGTTTTGAGAAAGTTGGTTAGTAATTATCATTTAGTTCATATTTTACAATAAAATATATTAAACAATAATAAAACGAATTTTCAAGTATTAAAATCATATTTTACATAATGTATTAAACAAACACAAGAAAAAGATTTATACTAATCAACATTTTAGAAAATATCCAATATGCTGATTAATGATATCAAAGTCATCATCTTCTTCAGGCAAGTTGCAGATGTTGTTGCACATTTCACCATGGCATTCCCAACAAGCTGCAAAGGCATTTGATCCCATTTTCTAGACAGCTGCATATGATTGAACCACACTGGTTTCTGGACTTGTCCTTACATGTACAATGCACAAAATGCAACAACCCTTCTGGTGCAGGATTTAAGTCACATTAAATCAGAACAATCATTTTATTTTCTACATTCCATCCATAATTGACAATGTTTAATCATTGACATCTAGATATTTCCATTGGCATACGTGAAGAGAGAAAAGTTGTATGAAAGCATTATTTGTGATACACAGTCTTTTTATACAAAGGAAGGACGGTTATACCTGTAAATGAACTCTGAATGTATGATACAGGTCAGCATTCTTTGTGGGAGGCAATTTTTCTGGATGAAATGATGAAGTAGTGGTTACCATTTGCATCTACTTTGAATAGCATAGTTGACCAAATGTTGCAAATGATTTTTTTCAAAAACTGGATTAAATAAATAAACTGATCAAAGAATAAATTAACTTTAATGTCAGTATGTACATGCATAAATAACATTATTTTTCTAATTAGCTTCAACCAAATTATTCTGTGAATTCTGAAACTTACTAGCATTTCTAATGTATTTGTGTAAAACTTGTCACCAAATATGTCTGCCAAATGTAGAATCTCTACTTTAAGCATCTTCACTTTTACTTAAAATAAGAAATAAAATTACGAATAAGACTTCTCCTAATATTTAAAATATTTTATCAAAAAATTACCTTGTTACTTTGCCAAAGTTCTATCACAACCACTCCAAGCAGTTGCAAAGAACAAGTAATTTTGCATTTCTTGTGATCTTACAATATCAAGGACATTCCAATATTTCAGCTCTCTACATTTTGTTCCATCAACTTGCTCTGTGCTGAAATAAATGTTCCCAAATTTATCATTCCAGTTATAGCCCCAGATAATCTCTATATTAGTGTCATCTGCAACAACAACCACATCTTTATTTTCAGCAACATTCAAAACTGTGCTTGCAATTAAAGTATCAGCATCATTCTCATCTTGTTGTACATGGCAACCAAGTGACTTCAAATCTAATGACAACATTTGATGAATTGCTGCTTGTTGCAATGATTGAAAAGAAAAATATCTTGTGTTGTCATTACAGTAGCATCTTTTGTAAGTGTACATCAGCTGATAAGGCATTCTTCAGATTTTAATGAATTTTCAGATGAGTACCCAACAAAAACCACATGTATGGAGGTGTAATGACCATATCTTCTTTCAACAAACTGGTGATACTGCTTGAGAACATTCTTATATTTTGATTTTAGAGGCCAGCTGACTTTGTGTAAAAGGGCTCCACCATCTATCACTACAGTGCCACTATCAAAATGTTTATCATGTTTCATCATTTCCAAGAGCTTGTTCCTCAGTGCTGATTTCATTGAATAATGATATTGGGTCTGCTATCAGCTCATATTCAAAGTGGCTGCAAGATTGCAAGATATTGATGTCAGCTTGTATTTCATCAAGTTAGCTTAGCATCTTAAAAGCAGACATTAGAAACAGCATCCATGACTTTTTAAAGTTGCCTTAAATTCTCATTAGCACTATCATCTCCTAACTTTGATATACATGATTTCAGTAATTTGTTTGCTAGTGCCAATTGGGTAAGAAAATGAACTTTTAAAGCTTGAGAAATGGCTTTCCCACTTGTCATATGTTCAACAGTATTGTTGCCATAGATCATGTTCCAAGCTTCTTTCAATCCAGACCCTTTCATAACATTCCCTAGACTGCCACAAAGCTCATCTAAAGATGAAAACCACCAAGTATCAAAACAATGAATAGTGACTTTGCATTTACTATCTTGGTTGCTTTCAGCCAAAGTGGTTGATCAAATGTTAGAATTGGTATCTGTATACCCAAATGACATGCTGGTTGAGTGTATGACTGGTGGGCAAGATATTGATATGCAACTTTCCAGGGTATTCCAGGCCTCCCACGCTGAAATTATTTTTTTTTTTTAGGAATTTTAGGATCATTAGACAGTTTTTTTTAGGAATTTTCGGATCATTAGACGGTATTTTTTTTAGGAATTTTCGGATCATTAGACAGGACACAATAATAGCAAATAGTATACATATAAGAAAAATACTTTTTTTAATGGCCTCCTCATCAACCCTTATAGCCATTTCATCTCCACCTCTTTATTAAACAAAAAATGGTACAACAGGCGCTTAAAATTACATATTTACAAGAATGAGTATGATTAAATGAGGACAAAACAACTTTAAACTGAATAAATAAAAATACAGATCTGATTTAAACTGTAACAAGTAATGTAAAATTTGTTTCAAGTTCGAATAAAAACGTCAGACAGGTGACAAGTTAAAGCTACATCAATAAATAGTCCAGACAACAAGAATAAATCACAAGCTAGAGTTCTCGATTTCAAGGTGCTGGTGTTTCAGTATTTCAATCTCACCAACCAACTTTCTCTTTCTTTCCAAACCCATGTCGATTTGTGAGCTAGCTGAATGCAGAATTAACTGAATAATAGGCTTCTTTTTTGTCAAAGCTTCTTGCAATTTTTTGTTACCACTTTGAATCGCATCATCAGCAACTCTTAGACAAATTTCCTTCTGTTGGATCTCCTCTTAACATTGCTTCATTTTGTCTTTCTGTTCAATCTTCTTCGCTTTTTGCCCCAATTCTTTCAATTCCTTTCTTTTCTCTACTTCTTCTTGTTCAGTCATTTTCTTCTTGTGAGCCAAATCCTTCTGATACTTTTGTCGAGATTGCTTTACAAAGTCCAACAAACCTCTAATGACTGGAAAGTCCAATACACCTCCAACTTGCAGCAGTTTGTCTCGGACACGTTGGAGAGCAACCAGTGTATCTTCACCTAGACTAGCACCATGTGATGCAAGAATTGCCTTGTTAAGGGAGAACCCTCATTCGGGTACAGCATTGCCATGAGACAGTGATAGAATGAACCTTACAAGTGCAGAAAGTTGAGGATATTTCTTATGTCCAAAGTCATCAGTAAGTGAAAAGACATGTGACCAATAACTGTCAATCCGTACATGACTTTCAGTTAGGATTTCTGGCACTAAATCCATCCAAGCCTCTTTGACATTTCGCCAGTAAGAGTCTTGAAGACAATTTGTCTTTTGAATGCTATCAGTAGAAATGGTCTGCCACTCTTGAGGAATTGTTTCAAGTTGATACTGCTTCCACTGGTCTCTAACAAGATCACAAAGTTCTTCAACAGTTATGTTTGTAGTGGTTTCAAAAACTAAACTCAGTTTAGTTTTTACACAAGATCCAACTTTCAGTGCTAAACGAGAATTAGAATGGAGAGAGTCTGAACTGTTACATAAATTTGGTTGTAAACATTGTGCATCTTTAATCAGCTTGTTATCCAGAGAGAGACTGCACAAAAGAGCCTTGGAGGAAGCAACAAAGAAATCCAAACTCTTCTTACAAAACACTTCCCTCTGAACAGTAGAAACATCTTCAGATAACAAAATGGCCTTAGCACTTGTACCAATGTCAATGTGGTCAAGCTTTTTTTGATTCACACTTGCTGAGACTTCAATGGCAGCCAATAGTTTGTCACTAAGTGGCACTGTAACTCCTTCTGATTCTACAGTTATCTTAGATTGTTTAAGAAACTTCGGCAGGATGGTATAAACCAATTGAGACATTGTTTGGTGATGGTGAAGGATGTGTATTAATGGCTCACTACTCTGCAGTTTAATGGAATAAGCTTCAAATTCGGTGGCAGCAAAAGCAATAAAACACAGATAACATTTGGTAAGTGGATCTTCCAAAAACTCCCAAATTCTCTTGTATCACGCAGTCTCTTTAATTTCCCTATTGAATTTTTTTTGCTTTGTCAGAAAATCCAAGAAATACTGTTGCAGATTTGGATACTGTTCTACCAATCTCAAACATGCCTTCCATAGTGATAGCCAGCGTGATGAAACATATCTCAAAGAAAATCGAGCATCCAAGTCAGTAATTGTTTCCAATGATTTGTAGTCTTCTTGTCTGCAAGCAGATAGCTTAAAGAAAAAGCTCACATCAGTGATGAATGAATCAATGTTTAAACCAAGTGCATTCACACCTTTTCGAAATGCATTGTGCACACTGTGTAACATACAACTTCCTAACTGAAGGAAAGCAGTTCCATATTCAGCATCATAGTGGTCTTGCAATTGCTTCTCAAAACTCTCATTAACATTTGGACCATCCATGTCAAGATGAAGCAACAAGTCTGAATTAAACTCCATTTCCTTTCCAATTTGAATAAAATGTTCAACAAGATTTGCAGCAGTACAGTGACCAACAAAGATAGATCCACAATAAGCTGTGACAATTTGATCAAGTTTGGGTGACCAATACTGTACATAACCATCATACTGCTTTTTCACTTGTGTAGTTGTGGTCTCATCAAATTTAAAGACAAATGGTCCAACACTTTTTAGATCATCTTTTTACAGTTAATGAACAAGAGGCGCAATTCCATACTGGATGACATATTTCATTTTTGTCTCACTTTGTTTATAACACTTGGCAACTTCTGAGTCTGAAAACATCTCCCTGAATCTCTCATTATTGTCTGATGCACTGGCAAAGGAGTAGTTACTGGAAACAAACTTAAGGGCTTGCAGAGTCTTAGCTTTAATCAAAACATTTTCCGGAGACAGAATAAGTTTGCCTTTGGACAATGTCACTTGACCCTCTGATGATGAAATTAATGTTGTTTGTGAGTCAGTCACCTTTTAACAATCACTCTTTTGCTTGATGCTTTACTCCTCGGGCATGTGAAACAACTTGTGCAACTCTACTAATATCTACTTTAAAATCGGTGGTGCAAATAGTGCATCTTGCAGTCCATTTATCGGGTCCCACAATATTTATTATACACTGTTTTGTGTTTCGGCATATTTCAACTTAATCTGTAAAGAAGAGTAAACATTTAATTAAACCTAATAATGATAATCCTAGTGACTATCTTCCACCTATAAAATAAAAACCATGAATAAAATAGAACTTAATGGTGATCAATGACACATTTTTAAACCTGGCATCCTTTCTATTCAATAAAAAGGTGGTGGTACTTCCCCAGACAATAATCCTAGTGACTATCTTCCACCTATAAAATATAAACCATGAATAAAATAGAACTTAATGGTGATAATAGTCTATATATAGGGTTTATATGCATCTTGTCTGGAAAATTGAGACTTTTTGTAGTCCTAAAAAGAATTTTACATTTCAAATTGGACTTTTACTGACTTATTAAAAATTCAAGACTGCATATTGATGTCCAAAATGCAATCTATTTTTAATCAGCATTTTTTAATATTGGCAAATCAAGTTTAAAGCTAGGGGCCATTTATATAGTATGTATGCACAAGGGGGTACACTGAAATGCATATGTATTCAATTTTATAAAATGTATGCATTTTAAACACAATGTTTAAAATTAAACCCTACTACACACTATAATCTTCTCCAATTATTAAATTGCCACTGCACGTGACAATGCAACATAACAATGCAGGTTAAATAAAAATGCATATAGAACAAAATATATACAAAACAAAATTAGCATACTATCAATTTCTGTTCCTTTTGCAAAAATGTATATTTCATCTTGCGCAGCCATAATCATACTATGATATCTTCCAAGGATATAATAATCCTATTATTCAACTCTAGTAAATCTAATCTTAAAAAGATTTTTTTAGAATTAGGCAATTTCAAAATGCTTAAAAAATTTCTTCCACAATTTATTTTGAAGTGAGCGCAAACATATTTTATTATATTTTGATATACTTTAATTAATTTGATCATATAGTGGTATTTGTATATTGATATTATATATATATATATATATATAATTTAGAAATTGAAGAGACACGTACCTATACATTTTTAGTAATTATAATATATAGGTCAATAGGGAAATCTTTTTTGATTAAAGACAAATTATAAAATTGGAAAATGGCATGTTTATATTTAAATTAGTAATTTTTTTATGATATAAATATATATATATATGTATAGCCGCAAATCAAACTTCTTACTCACAAATTTTTTTTATATATTTATTAATTGGATCATAATAATGTTTAGATTAATAAGATGAACTATTTAAATTATTAT
Organism: Vannuccia rotundouncinata; assembly: GCA_034780395.1. NCBI lineage: Eukaryota > Metazoa > Platyhelminthes > Proseriata > Coelogynoporidae > Vannuccia > Vannuccia rotundouncinata. The sequence goes on along the minus strand of JAUZNC010053322.1, from coordinate 54,710 downwards.
AAGACAGTTCAAGAGTTTTTAATTATTTTTAGACTTGTTATAATTAATCTGTTTTTACAAAAAACAAATTATTGTTTTTATAAAACATTTGCATTGATATTAATTCAATTATTTGTGTTTATATCTAAATACACTCCTTGTTTGAATTAGTTTAACTGTTAATTTTTAAATTTTCGTCTTTATTATATTAAACTACATTATAAAATAAAGTATGCTGTTTTATAGTAACCCGACTCTTTACCATTTTAATAATATGATAACACAAAACACGTTTATAACATAGAGAGATATAGATTTAAATTGTTATATTGGAATATATAATATAATACAAAAATACGTAAATAAAATATTTTGTTTAAACTTTGATTATTTTAATGATCAGCTGATTCGCGATATCGGTTATAAAATAATTATTTTCTTTATAATTCCAAATATATTACAATAGAATGGGTAATTGCTTTTCGACAAGCAGTGCTGACAGAGATTCATATTTAGTACAAAATGAAATACTGAATGATAATGAAGATTCTTCAGTCCCAGTAGCAGATCTTTTACATATCCATCCTAATCTTTCACATCGATATGAACAGGTTAGTCATAAGTTTGTATTATTATTTTTTTATGTCGAAAGTGTCTATTAATGATATACAATAGTTTCATTATGAACTCTAAGAATTTGTTTATTTCAGATTGTAAGTATTGACAATTTTTTTTTGTAAACAAAATGTAATTTTTAGTTTAAGATAATCTTACTATTTTTAATGGTGAAATTTCATAAAAATAATTTTATATTAATAACAATCCATTATAGTGTTATTAATCACATATTTCATTTTAAGGTAGTAAAAAAATGAAGAAAAAATTAAAACTCTATTTGATTATATTTAAATTGCTACATAATAAATAAATGGCTGTTGTTACCAAACCAGCAACTTATAGTGTTAGCAGACCAGCAAACTGTTAATATATGCAGTTATATCTATTGTAAAAATGTTAAAACATATAAAAATGGTCCAAACTAGTCTCATGCATTTATTATAGAGGAAAAAAAGAAAATTGTAAAATATATTAAATATATTAAATAGGTTGAATAAAAATATTATAATTAGAGTGTTAATGCATTTATTGGTTTTTAATGTTTTTGATGTTCAAGGTATGGTAAGACTAAGAAATAACATTGGTTAAAAGCTTTGTGTTGATTTTATTGTTTTTTTGATCCAATATTATTTGGTTGCTGGACTGCTAACCACTTCATACTATCATTCTATATTATGACCAACTGTAGTGAGATGATTTTGGTAAGTCAGTTAGGGAAGGTGGGAAGATAAATAATGCCTTATATTTCAAATTCACAAAATTTAAATAATTTCAGAATATAAATTTAATTCACAATTTTCAATGACCAATTTGATTAATCATTACACTTTTAGTGATTACATGGTGCATTAATTATTTTTAAATGGATTTAAAGGTAAGTTTATTATAAGATTATACATTAATTGAAAGCACAAAAGGGGTGTCTATAATCATTTAATTTATTTTATAAAAAGAAGTGTGCACATTTAGAGCAAGAACTATTACCACATTAATATTATCAATACATCATTTATTTGAAAAGGTATTTTCTAAACCATTTATATACCACATTATCTAAGGTATTCCTCATTTTCTAATAACAGACTCTCCAAAATATTATGCAAATTCTCTATTGTAACATAAAAATTTTACCAATAATATTGTATAGAAATAGAATATATATATATTATATATTAGGTAGGTACCTGAAACAAAGCACTCTACATCATAAAATATAAAAAATAATGTCATGCAAAACATTTATACTATATGGTAAATAAAATATGTACTATGTCAACTTATAGAGTAAAAATTTACAAAATATTTTGAAAATATCAATTTACAATATCATTCAAAATCATTTAACTTGTCTTGCCTTTATATATATTTAAATCTGCCCCCTACTATATGTATTACTGTAATATTTGAACTTATAGCCAAGTTTTCAGTCATTGCAAAGCAGAAATTTTGTTGTTTGTTTGTAGCAGGATGGACTTATGAAACAAAGAGCAACCACAACAACTTGTCCAATTAAATTCAGATTTATCTGCTCAGTTTGTTTCAGTAAATTATGGACATCTATTTTTACTCCAGAAATACTTGCCCACTTGAAATAATGAATTTTTTTCCAAGATCTATAACCTAAAAATATATTTTTCTATAAATTTAGTCTGTCTTGTCATGGTAGTAGTTAGATCCTTGTTGGTCTTCTAATTAAATATCAGCATCACCAAGTGGGAGCTCTTTTATGACTTAAATCATACTATGACTATCATATAATGACACAAGATTTAAGGCAAATGATTTAACATAATAATAAAAGATTTTGGGTGCTCATTTCTTCAAGAGGTGCCCTTAAATCCTGATGAAAATTTTCAAAACAAAAGAGTTGGTTAGTGCAATTTCTGGAGTGGTATATATTTTCTGAGTAGTGCACTTTTCCAAATAGGAGATTTTTCTGTAATTTTAGTGCAATTTTCCAGATAGGAAATATCATAATTTTCTGACTGAAGCCAATTTTCTGAATATTTTTTAACAGTAGAGGGCAGTTACCCTGTCCACCCCTTTATCCTCCTGGTTCTGGTGCCCTGTGTGTCACTTTCAGAGAAATCTTACTGAAAGTAACTTTAAAGGCTGACCCATTTAATGTAAAGATCGACAAATATAAAATTTTATTAGCTTAATAAGAGCATTTTATGACTCAAACAATATATTTTTGTTTTTCTGTCTTTATATAAATGTGATTTTTGTATTTCACCTATAAATTATTGATTTATGTATTCAGAGAATAATGTATCTATGAGAATATTATTATGTTTCATGTATATATGAATATAATCAATTATTTTATCATAATATTTATTGTTTTTTTAAATGTTTTAAATAGATTCAATATTTTAAATAGAATTTTGTTTTGGGAAATGGATTTGTTTTATATTATAATAAATTTTAAAACAAAAAATTCTTCTTTAACTGTTATTTATGCATTAATTGATTATGATATAATTTTATGTCTTTAAAACTAGTTTCTTTTCTGAGATTTTTTTTAATATATAAAGTTATTGCTTCAGCAGTGCCAAATAAAAAAATTCTATAGTGTATCTTTTTTCACATCATTTGGCCAATTTATTTGGCAAATCTATATGTGTGTGTATACAACCAAATTCTCTGCATATTTAACATATACAAAAAACAGTAAGTTATTTCAACCAGTTAAAAATAATTGCTCTGATTGTTATATGTTAAATATGAATCTATCCATAGCAATACTATGTTAAGATTGTTAACACAGTATTTTCTGCCACTTGCAGGACGTGAATCCAGTTTACCATCCTAATCCTGGAAGGTCTTGCCCTCTTTCTCAGATGAGTGAGGCAGAACAAATAAGAATTGCCAAACGTATGGGTCTTTTAAGTCATCTTCCCATGGAAATATACACTCCAGATTCAAAGGGGAAGTTAAAAGAGTAAGTGCTGACTTTGTAATAATACATTTTGTAATTTTAGGTCAAAGTTTATATAATAATAGAACAAATAAATTCGAATCTTATTAAAATATTTATCTAAATGACATGCGAATTCATTGCAGAAATTAGAACATCGAAAACTTATATTTTTATCTAAACACGACTGAGGTAATCATCATTTTCAAAAATCAATTTAAAAATACTTTATGAATCTTTTTTTTGCTTTGCAGCCCTTTCAATTTAAAATTCAAAATTGTTTCAACAAGCTGAATCAACGTTTTAACAACTAACAATTTATATTTTTGTTGTTTAAATTAATAAACTTTTATAGTTGAAACACTTTTAGATCCATATAATTTATTTTTCAAATTATTATTTAAAGTATCGATATCTCTAAAATATTTGCAAACCTATTATATTTCTTTAAATGTTCGATAAGCAATTGGATAAGCGATAGCTTTCTTATTAATTAGTCTGTACTAAAGAACACTTAACTTGTTTACTCACTTGCTTCAAGTGCAACACATACAGTTGTTCAAAATAACTCACATTATAGACTAGGTATTTCACTTGTATGCGTCAGATCGCTTAATTGTTAAGGTTAAGTGGATTGTCTAAATAAGTGTTCGTCTAAATTATATTAAAAAAAGTATATTCGAATGTCTTTGGTTAACAATTTCTTAAATATATTTATACGTTAAATTATTTTCTAATTTTAAAAAGATTTTTTTGCTAGTTTGGACTGTTCTTCGTTATCAAATTCCAATGACCAGTTTTATTAATTTACCACCAAATATGGTTTAATAGGTTGCATAACACGTCGAGTCATTCTATATATCAAACATTTGCTTCCTATATTTATTGTATTAATTACTTAAAAAATTGTAGATATCAGATTCGATACTAAAAATAATGATTCTTATTGTGGATTTTGAAAAAAGTCTATCTCGTTTCATGAAGTAGTTTATTATAAATGAAAATATTAACTAATTAACTATTTTACCCCTATTATCCTTATTTTTTGTTCTTACTACGCATTTTTAGATTCGCGTTACATAGGCATATATTTTTGACTTGTATACTGCTCTATAAAAAGCTTTCCGTTTCGTCATTGCCTTTGACGTCAACTAGACTACAGATATATTTTTAGTGAGGTACAATATGCTTACTATCTTCCTCCTTTAATATACGAATGATTTTGACTTTACATTGAGAGGCAAGCAGTGCCTACTGAATAATTTATTTTCCACTGGTAGACATGCAGTAGCGTCTGAGATAAGTAGATATAAAATATGCGAAGCAAACACGGGAATATGTTAAAACCAATAGAAAGTAGCCTTTAAGTTATTATACTACTTATGTTGCTAATAATTATAGTAACAATATTGATTGATGTATTGTGTATAACCAATTGTTAACCAATTCTATTGTTATCATGATTAACATATTTGTTAAAGTATCTAGCAATTAAACTCCAGGAGACAGTGATAAAAAAAATCTTCTTGGGGATGCTGAATTGTCGAGTTTCAATTTTAGATTTTACACTTTGCTCTTATTTGTAAAGTATGTTTACAGAATTACATAACGGATTTGTTCTAATACATCAAAAGCATAATTACATTGAACAATATTTACTGAAAAGAAGGTTGAAATTGCAAGTGAATTAAACATTTTTCAGAAAAGTAACCGTAAAAGTAGTTTTTGAAGCACAGAGTGAAGTGTGAATGTTGCTAAGGGTTGGTTTTATAGATCGATATTACGGAGGATTGGCTGCGTTATAATAATCGAGATTGACTAAACATTGTTGAGGCATTCATTATTTTACTGTTTGACATGACCGGAACAAGGCAAGGTATTATTTTAGTACCATCGCAAAATCTATATTGTGATATTTGTCGTTGAAATCAATCAATTGCAATAGAGCAGCTGATAACCAGCTGATTTTTTCTAAATATAAATCATAAACAAAATTTTAACTGAACGTTTTTAAGTAGTTTTAATTCAGAATACCTACCAGATAATAACAATATTTATCAAATTTATATTATTTTGGCTATTGTCCGGTTATGATATTATGAAATTGGTAAATTTAGCGTATTTGTTTTCTGTCAATTTATAAGTATAATTATTAAGCAATCCCTTTTTATTAAGAATTTGCGACAAGTCTATTACATTAAGAAATATGGAATACATATTTTAAAAGAAAAGTGTAAACGGTATGATTAGTTAGATTGAAGTAATATATTATACACGTATTCTACATTAGATGGTATAGGCTAGGATTTAACCAATTTGCATTTTATGTAAATTTTACTCGTTAAATGTATAAGAAAAATACGAAACTGAAAATATATCTGGAATATATAGTCAGTTGCGGGTTATTCAGAACAATTGCTTTATTTATATATTTTAATTAATATGTCTTGATAACATCTTGTTCTTATAATTTCCAACTAATTTCGGTATCATATTGGCGTTTAGGTCCAAACTACAGAACAAATTATAATCAGATCATTTGTGTATTTTATTTCATTAAGTGAAAGCGAAGCTTATTTATATATACTGTCTAAATAATTCCGATATTATTTGTCGATTTAATTATATATTTACTGAAAACGTACATATATGTATTCATATGTTTACTTGAATTAATATATTACTAATAAGTTTGTCATATTGCACGAATTCGATTTTGTATATATAATTACGTTAAACTAACCAAATAATGCTAAAAATTATCGTACATTTAAAAAAAATGTGAAACGGGTATTTAGAAAACATTCATTTGTTTTAAATATTTAAATTGTTGTAGTATCGTATGTGTTGCTATTAGGTGTCGTATGAATAATGTCGGTATTGTAGATCCGTATAGATATATTCGTAACAAATTTTCCAGATATACAATACGGAATAAATTTGTGTTCGAATTATGTTTTGGAAATCTACAAATCATTTTATCTGTTTATCCTATAGAAATACATTAGTCTATAGTATACATATTGTTTAAGCTAAAAAGCTATTGATTTGTATTGTTTAAAATATCTATACACAAATTCAAGTGTCGGTATATTTAAAGATTATTACCACGCATTCTCTTCTTTTCCTTATACAGATGCATTATCTGCATGTGCGAATATATAATCGGTGAAGAACTGCGATACCTTCCATGCCTGCACACCTTCCATCGCACCTGCATCGATGACTGGCTGATGCGTTCATTCACCTGCCCCTCTTGTCTAGAACCGGTTGAAACTGGTTTGTTAGCCACCTTCTAAACAGTCACCTGACTGTAACAGTGTCTTGTCAACCGGTGTTTTATCAACATGTAAAACTCTTCATTTTATGCACGCTGTTATTGTACAAAAAACTACGTATTCACGTCCGTATGTGGACTTCAGTGTGAAGAGTTTTATCGCTTACTTTACAATTGTCAATCTTTACAGATCTCTTGTTTTGTGTTTATAAAGGTAAAGATTTACAGATTGCTAGTTAGAGAGCGGTGGCTCAATTAACATGTTGGTGTGTCAACTCTGCTGATATTGGTGTATAATTTTAAAGCCTTAACAGAAGTCTAAAGCTACAATATACTTCTTAAGTATAATATACACAGTTCATTTTGAAGTTATATCTCATTCAACTTGTCTGAATTTGAAGTTGCTAAAACAGATGTTTTTGTTTAAAGAACTGATTTCATTATTAATTTGCAACTTTCTTAATCAGCTCACCCTTTTTCAGACTATTTTGTTATATACCTTGAAGCTTCGAATTGACAGTATTTCTTGTAATTATACTTGTGTATGTAATGGCTTCATTAACACAATGGTAGATACCAACTTGGGCACCAGTAGTATCTTTTTTTACCTATTTTGTCTTTTTAGGGCTCTTTCTATATTAGAGTACAGTGCTGGTATAGACACGTGATATTCAATACGTTAATTGAACTGAGAATTATTTAAGGTACGCTGAGATATAACAAAATTCAGCCTTTCACCTGAGTGCTACTATCTATTATATGCAATATTATGTTCACAAACGTGCTTGTATATATATAAATAGCGTTTTGTGTTTTTCCGTTCTTTGTATTTTGTACTGTACTATTAATGTCACTTACGTCCAGTGTACTGCAATTATGTTCATACAAGCGCCCCACTTTCGTATATTGTATTATATTACTCTGCATTGTTAATTAAAATCATCTAATAATAGATTGTAGTAAAACTGCACATTGAATCTCCAAAGATATATATAAGCACCACTATATTTTTTGTCCTTTCAATTCTTTTTTGTTTAAAAGTTTTGCGCAAAATTTCCAGTATTTAAAATTAAAATTATGTTTAACATTATTCATTAAAATAAATATTTGTTTCATTAGGTTATATTTATTCAATATATGGAATTAGTCCTTTAAAGTCACACTGTACATCACTAAAAAGGATATGCTTATTAATTCTGAATATGCTGTGAATTTCATTTTGTTTTTGTTTATTTTTGGTCTGTTAACTGTATTTTCTTCTCATTATCAATGTCATCGGAAGATATTTTTATATAACATTTTTAAAATTCTAGTTTTGTATCAGTGTATTCATCTATTTGTCTATTTGTTATGCATGTGTCTCACTGAAACTATTTTCTCGTGATCAAAAAATCTTTTAGTTTTGACCCGAAATGTTGTTGTTCGAGTTTATACATTGTAATTTATTATATTAAATATTAGTAAAAACTGTATTTTTTGAATATAATAAAAACTTATTAGCTTCTATTCGTCCTTTGAGTGCGGCATATCTTCGACGACCAGTAATCCTGATCTTCTTGTATATATAAAAATGAACATGTAACTTAAATGTGTCTAATCAATACAATGTTCCGTGTACGTTTCGATGATATGCCGTCACCCTTCTACTTTCTCATGCACATGATATTTTCATCAAATACCTTGATGTGTAATTGAATATTTTTCATTCACCTAAGAGTAATTTTGATTCTTGCAATAGAAACACTAGTCACTTATTATATCTATGATTTGTTTGTAAATCATATTTTATAATATCAAATTCATGAATATATATTGGTGGGTGCTTTATGCAAACCAAGAAATTTTTTGAAATAAATATATGCATAAAGAATGTTTGTGTTATTTATTTAAATAGATAGGTTGGGTGTATTATAGTACAGCCTACATATTATTTTAATATCGATCTTGTCGAATAATATTTATATAGGTAGTTGATTTTCCTTTTTTATTTTATATCTTCCGATTAACCTGTTTTAACCCCTTAAAAGTTAAATGTTAGACGATTATAATAAAAAGATAATTTATATACAACATTTGGATTACATAAATAGTCCACTCAGACTAATCTGTACTTCAAAAATTTTGAATACTTTGAAATTCAATTATAGAATAATTCAGCCTATTTTTCCATATAGATACAATATCTTTGTTTAAGTATAATAACTATATTATTGTTTATTTTAGTCTATATATTGTATATACAATATCTATCATTTTTATTTTGTACAATATCAAAGCAAGATAATCCCACGAATAGGACGGCCTCCAGTTATATATGAGGAACGAGGTATCAACATAATTGACCCCCTATTATATAGTACGAGATAGTGATGTCAAATGGACGTTGGGAGGGTTAATATTGAGACCCTCAGAGCTTGTTTTGTTTTCCCGTATTTAAAGATTAGGAATATTTATAAAATGAAGGGTTACTCTACAAGAAAATGCTTATTGGCTTTAAAAAGTGTTGTTGTATATGATTTTGAATATATAACTCATTTCATAAACGCAAAAAAGTTATATTCGGTTAACGTCAATATATATATACCAAATAATAACCAGATTCCAAATAATGTATTCACGTTTTGAAATTCTATTTTATTATTTATTGTAAACATTATATATTCTATTTTATTATTTTACATTATAAATAATTATTATATTATATTTTATTATTTTACATTATAAATAATTATTATAACCATTTTTAAAGCAATTAACAATATTATATTACAGAAAAATATTGTGATTATAATGTACATATATTGACTTCGGCATATAAATACATGAAAAAGAAGAGATAATATATCTGATATTAAAATTTACAAAAAGGTATATATACATCGTAAAAGAATTCAATCTAAAGAAGAAAAATCGTATTTTAATTCAAATTTACACACAAAAGAACATTAACATGAATTATAATTAATGAAGTTCAATTTTAAAAATATATACAAACAATATCTGCTTGAATGATGAGTTATATGATATAACTAGTTTGGGGTGTTAAATTTCTCTTTATATACAACGATTTGAACCTAGTCTCCTGGGGTGTAGCCGAATTGTGAAAAGGGAAGCTTTCAACTTTGATAGCCTCTTAATTATAACGAAACTTCGTGTCGATCGCAATTAATTTCGTGTTAAAGGTTACCAAACGACATAATTGTCCAAAGAAATGTTGAGAGCAGATACAGTAAGATTTGTTAATTGACATACTCGCCAAGAGGATGTTATTCATCTGTAATCAATTTCCCGGTAAACATATACATGTTTCGGCTATATACCATTATGTAGAATCACATAAATCCATAAATTGTTTTTTATTATTTTACAGACTTCTTTGGAAGGTAACTACTGGATATATTAAAATTTACTTCGACATACTGAAACAATTGTTCATCAACTGTGATGGAACCTAACTGACACACTTGGATTATATAACTTCGTTGGGAATTATATTCAAAGCCTTCGATTTATCTTGCTCTAGACTTGAATTTCTAGTATCGAACCGGAGAAAGGTTGAATTAGTTAAGGAATTGTTTAACAAAACATAGCGCAACCAAGTTTTAAAGAAGGCTTTCATATATACAATATTGAGGTGTTTTCAATTGGCTCCCATTGTGGGCCTTTTCTCTCTTTTTGTTTCCAAATAAATTGTCCCCATATATAATGTTAAATATAGAATATTGTGAGAAACAGACAAATTGCATTGATTCTTGCAATTGCCCTCACTTTCTAGTCTTTCACAAATGATGTTGTGTAAAGACCTCTGTCAGACCCCTGGAACCATTTGTGATGGTGACCACATATGTCAGCTTGGACTCTTAAGCTATAATGCATTTGTCATAGATCATAGCATGACAAAACTTCAGTTTCCGCACTTTATAAAACGCATGAAACCTATGTGTTTTTCCTATTTTTTCCCAAGCGTATATATAATGTGGACGCGATATTTATATATATATAGCTTATTATATTATATCGCTAACAATATGGACTTATTCATTTAATAAAATTTAGATATATTTTCTACGTTTTGTTACTTATCTATTCAAATGCTTATATATATACAGAAAATAAATTGATATATGGTTATATTATTATATATTTTATAAATATGTAGTGAAATGGTAATATACTTAAACATACAAAAAAGTAATTATTTTTTCGGGAATATATTCATTTTGATCAATTTTGTTATTGAAATATGAACAAAATTTTATCACGTTTTCAAAAATAATCTATAGAAATTTATATTAGAAGTATTTAATCATAATAAAGAATAGTAGGTATTCAAATGTAAACGTATATTTACTATCTTCGACCAAATATTATTTAATCAATCTTATACTTTTCCAATAATATTAAAATTTAAAGATTATATAATGCATCATAATATATACAAAATAATAAATAAAATGTTTTTTAAAATAAAACTTTTACTGTGTTAAATTTATTCACATTTGTTGACACCGCTAATTTGAATATTTTTGAAGTGAAAATTGTCACATTTTCAGTTACATTTTAAACACTGGTTATTCACATTATATTAAAATATTATAAAAGGACATAATGTCGTGTAAGTTTTTCACTATTTAATTGTTAAGAGTAATATAAATTATATGATGTCACAAACAGTTCCAATATTTGTGCATGGTTTTATTGTATTTTTTTCAAAAAATATTAGTTGGACCCTTACTGTATATGAGTACTTCTTCTCGTTTTATTATTATATTCAAAAATTAAAATAATCTTTACTACTCTTAATATATCAGGGTTCATATGGAGTCTAGATTTTTAAGATAGTTTTCCAGACTGAAAAAGTGAAATTTTTGATATACTGATGTATATATGTAAATGAAATGAATATGGATATGACAGCTGTATCTTTAAAATTTAGGGTATAGATATGACAGCCATAAAAAATAGGATATAAATACAACAGCTGTAAAAAAAAATATAAATATATATATAGATATGTTTATATTACATTTTTCATATTATCATATTATTGGTAATACCACATGGATTCCACACAAAAAGTTACATGCAAGTGTAGGTGATATTAACTTTTGCATTGCAATTGACCATAATTTGAAATAAACTGATTTTTCCGGGGTGTTTTTTAAATGTTTTTTAATATTAACTTTTTAAAATCCATATGGAATACATAATATGTGGAATCTTTCAAGAACAATGTGGAAAAATTATTTTTTTAATTTTAACTATATGGAAAAAAACCCATTGATTTATTGTATACAGAATCATTTGTATTAGCAAATCCCACAATTATATTTAGGTTTTATTGATTTTTACATAATATTCCACATTAAACCATATAGAAACCACACATGGAATCTTGCAAGATAGCTATCAAGACTTCTGGAATATTGTATGTATTCCATGTGGATTTCCCAAGATTTGTATGGAATGGTCAACTATTGTATTGAAGATGTTATGTCAATTAAATATAATCATTGTTTAGGTTGGTCACATTTCTCATGCTAACATTTGATTTTTTCACCATATTCACTAATTTCTTTTGTATTTCATGCAAATATAAAAACTAATTGATATTTATTATTTTCTACTTTTTATTATTTTTAGAGCAAGAGCCTAGCCTCTCAAATATGTGCTATATAATTTATTATTTTATATTTTTTATTATTATAGTGAGAGCCTAGCCTATTACATCCTGTTGGCTATATATATTACTTATTTTATACATTTTATTATTATTATAGCAAGAGCCTTGCCTATTACATCATGCATGCTATATATATATTTTTTATATAATTATATTATAATTGTTTGTTTACTAAATTTTATTTTAATAAATACATTTTTCTTTAAGGAATTCATTTAAAAAATGTTCATTTTCTTTCTACTATCTAAAATTATCATATTATTTGTAAATACAAAATCATTATATATTATTTTGTAATTATTAATTTTATTTTCTAGAATTGACTATCCAAACAATAGTGCAATTATAATTTAATCATTATAAATTTATATTATAAAAATATGGCTGTTGTATCTATATCCTAAATTTAAAGATACAGCTGTTGCATTTATACCCTCAGCCATATGTAAAACTATCCTATTATTGATTTCACTAATTTTAAGTAGAGCAGTTTAATGAGGCTATTTTACTTTTGAATAAGCAGCTGATGTTAACCTAATCTAATTTTATTGTAAAATATAAGTTTACAATACATAATGTGCAGGCTCATATGCAGGAAATTTTATGGGGAGTGCACCTATATCTATATCAAAAAATAAATATTTTAAAACAAGTGGATTTTTTAAAAATATATATGAGGAGACCAGCTTGCAAAGTCTTTTATATTTCAGATATTTTGATCTTTTCTTACTTTCTATATATATAATTTCTGATTATACAGTTTGAATATATCCTCCTTACCACATGTGTTTTTTCTATGGCAATTACACACATAAGATTTTAGGTAATTCCTAACTGTTTATATATAAAATTGGACTCTGCATGCCAAGATCTTGGTAATAATTATCACTGAAAAAATCATTATCCTTGGGCTGCATATCTAAGATATTTTTTTGAAAATATGAAAATTATAATTTAAAAATTCTAAGTCAGCAATCAAAATTTACTTAATTATTTTTTAAAATGACTTTAGGAACATATCATATGTGCTCCATGTTTTATTATGGATATAAAGTGTATATAAATCCAAAAAACATTTTAGCTTCTCTCTACTGCTCCTCATATTTTAAAATAGGAAGTCAATAAGTATATCACAACTCTAAATTGTCATGGTAGTGTTCCACTATGAAAAAGGCACAATGCTCAAAATATCATATCCTGGTTAAATGACAATAATATTCAATAGATATCCCATCCGTTGTATAGTCCAAATGTGACTTCTTTATCTTCTCTATTATTAAAAAAACAATCAGGGGTTTGTGTTTAAAAACCCCAATAAGCTGTCTAATTTTCAACATTGCTTTAACCAGTTTTTTTGGACTCTTTTAAAAAATGATTTGAATGTATGCAGAAATGCATAGATTATGAAAGAAAATATTTTTAGAAAGTGTAATTATGTAAATTGTTTTTAAAATATTATTTTTGTGGGAACATGTCAATAAGCCATTTTTGAACACATTTTTACCTTATTTTAAGCCTATTTGGAAATAGATTTTTAAAATAGGAAATATTAAGTTTTCTGATATATCTTACATATATTTATTGGTTAGAAAATTGCAAAGATTATATGTGTAGGGTATTTCTTTAGTATTGAGTACAATAATTTATTGAAATCTTTCCTGTAATTATATTTATTTGATTTATTTGATTTAATGTAATGTAATATGGATTTTTTATTTTTTTATTTTTAATATTTGATTTAATGGATATAAATGTAATTACAGTGAAATGTGCTCAACTTTTGTAAAAAAAAAAGTCCTTAATTTTATTTAAGAAATGGCACATGAATCCTGTATAATCCTTTAATCCATAATAATTAATAAATCAAGTTAGATATAAAACAAATTCTACTTTTATCTTACAAACTGAATATAGTAAAATATTCCATAATATCATGAAATGTCATAAAGAATTTTATTTTTTATTAACTTATATAAACTAGTACAAGATAAAATTACAATTTGAAATTACAAAACTAAGTTAAATCTAAATTAAAATTGTAAGCATACACAAAATAAGTTACTGCATTCCTTCCCCCTATGATACTTATGATACACACCCTCTTCTCAGCTGTTCATATTACAAATATAAATTAATTTCAAAGCAGTCTATATATATATAATACATTATAATAATATAAAAGCTAATTAAGTTTTATAACTATCTAATTTTAATTTATTTTCTCTGCTAAAAATCTGTAATAATTAATTATAATAAATATATAATAAACATTCAAAAACTCATTTAAGTTTGCCCTTTTCAAAAATTAATTGCAATTATATAAACTATATAAATAAATAGATAGTTCAACTAGTTTAATAACTTTGACTGTACTTGTCAGTTTTATATTATAAGTTAATTTATAATATTAAGAAATTCCCCATTAACCAACCAGTCACATAAATTAACATTACTAAGTGTGTCCTAGAACTATAGTAATCCCTTATCTTTAAACTTCATAATTACTGTTTTCTTCTTTTTACATAATAAACAAATATTTAAACAATCAGTTTATAATTATTTATCAATTAATACTACCTAATTAAATAATAGTATATATTTTACAATTTTAATCTCAGTAATCATCACAAAAAAACTACTGGACTGTAAAAATATACCATATAGAAGATACTTATAATATTATATGATTTTATTTGCATATACTAATGCAAATTGGATAAATATAAATATATATTTTACTTTAATTTCAGATTAATATATTTCTAAATAGCTAAATTTGTATATTAATTAATATAAATGTCATTCATAATATTAAGGACTTTGTCCTTGACCTAAAATCTGAGCAATACTGTAAATGGTTCAGACACAAAGAATCAAGATTCAGTTTAAATAAAATATGCAGGCATCTATTCAATTGTGTTTTAGAGAATGGCCCTTAATTTTCATGTTTGCTTCAATTAATTATCAGGCATGGGATTGTTCAGGCTTTTCAGGCTTTTTTCAGTTTTCCAAACAAAATAAAATATTATAAGATATATCTAAACACCTATTTATATGCATTATATGTAATGATGCTTCACATTTTCCCCCTCTAAACTGCATAGCCATGACACACCTACTCCAAAATATGTTTCAGGCTTTTTTCTGGAAGTCCAATCCCATGCCTGAATTATTCAAATACAATTAATTATTATTCTATTTCTAGAATTTGTAGGTTAATAAATAAATAATTTTGTAAAATATTTCCATGCAATTAGCTATTATTAGCTATTTAAATTCTATTTTTTGGTAACATAATGGTGTTCATTAAACATTAGTTACTTTACTAACTTGACAATCAAAATAGGTTAATATTTAAAGGGTTTTATTCAGTCTAAATAAGATATGAATAAAGTATGAAAATGTCGATATTTGTATCTTGTAATTCTATTATCTATTGTTCATGAAATTTTGTTGCACACTATTTCATACACAATATTATATTTTTGCAATAATTTCTAGCTACATTATACAATAAATGCTGAATTATTTCCACTGTCCAATTACAAAAAAAGGTTTATTCTCATGTTATAAATGTAATCAATAACATCTGTTGTTATTTTTATTTAAAAATCCTTCTTTTATTTATTTATTTGTATAGATTTATTTGCTTTGACAATATTACTTCTGTTTGCCGAGTGTCTTTATGGATTGAAAAATGACGTGGACAATGGTGAGTGCATTATATTTAATGATAGTCATACCTAGTATATACAATCCTTTTGAGTAAGTGCGTTGAATTCATGTTTGGATAATTTTAACCATTGAAGGACTATATATATAAGTATATGTCGAGTACGAGTAAATAATGCTTACAATCGATACGCCAAAGGTTTCAAATGCAAATGGCTCTGTTGTATAGTTCGTATTTCAACTGGCTGATGTAAGTATGTGAAGTCTCATCTTAAGAAATTCTTGAATCTCGTAACATAAATATTTACATTTGACAACGTATTTCGATCTATCAATAGACCCACACAGTTCAGTGGAACATGTTTACTTCCGAGTACTTTTTACCAGTCTAAATATAATCGATTAAATGTAAATTGTGACATTAATACATTTTTTTGTTTGCTTCACGGTTTTATTTATCGATTGATGTAACTCTCAGGTTTTGTAATTTCCCTGTACGTATCACAGCTTTAAGCTTATCTCGATAATGTTATTCTTCTCATAGAATTTATTAAAATTGTGTCATCATTTGAAACATATTTTGAATTCATGCAAACATAGTCTAGTAATAGTAAAATCAAAGCCATTTGTTGATGCCTTTGGCGTCTCGCCCTTTTTACTTTTCCTTCTCTTTTAAGTCAAAAGCATTCGATATTTTTTTCGAATTAAATAGGTTTTCTTGTCATGGTATTTGGATGGTGTTAGAATGACTTATTATTTTCCCATTAAATTTACTGAGAAAATTAGTTTTTTCTTTGTTGGTGGAAATAAAACTACAATGTATTAATTCTATGTTCAATAGATTCAGTTAATCATGATTATAATGAAAGCAATAAAATTCAAGGATTTTTGGGAGAATTATTTATCAACAAATTTATCAACCAGTTCGTTGCATTTCATCATAGAACGAGACAATAATATGTTTAAAATTATTCTATGCCTCTGTCTACTTACTTTATTTTTCCATATTATTTCAGGCCAAACTTATTCGAATTTACCTAAACAACTAAACTATAAACCAAGACATACCCAATCTCTTTTTTATATATTAGCAGACGCACTGATGAAATATTATACGGAAAATACATCGTTCCTATTTAACCACATACGAAAATGCATTGCTCTTATGAACCGAACACGTATGAGATGAAATAAACGAATATGTACATAACGATTAGGTAAATATTTTTTTGAATGTTGGAGACAGACCTGAAGGACAAATGTTTACTTAATCAGTGATGTCCTTGGTGGAGACAACCTTTTATCCTGCGAAAAAAATATGTGTCCAGTTCTCAAGCTTTTTATATATTTTCTTTCTTCAAGGAAAGATATGGCTCATGAATTAATAACTTATATTCCTAAAGCCACGTCTATTATGTTATCCGAAAGAACTGCAATGGCTATAATTCATAATCTAATGTTAATATTTAGTTATATTAAAACAAAATTATTTATGAGAACAGATAACAATTCTGCTGTCAAGAAACCAGTTTGTTCTCTCACAAATTAGAATAAATAAAATTCTTTCAGTTTGTAACCTGCACTGTCTCAAATTCCAAACAGACAAATTTTACATTTACTTGAATATATTTATATAAATAAAATATGTCCAACATTTTAGTTCAAAATTGATTCGTGATCTATAATACATTCATGAGGTTTAGACAACATTTCAAAGACTTTTCTTTTCATAATAAATGCATACAATATATTTAAACACAATCGTAGCGCAAGTTTTTAAAGAGTGATTTATATGTTGTTGTTGTTCTCCCTCCATGAAATGACATGACTTATATCGTTGAACCCAAAGTGCACATTCCGAAACACTCATAGTTGTCATTGTTCCGAAACACTCATAGTTGTCATTGTTCCGAAACACTCATGATTGTCTTTCGAGTAGCAAAATTATGGAAATTCACAATTTAAATTACTTGTCATGTATACTTCAGTTAACTATTTTTTATTTCATATATACTTTATAAAAAGGCTACAGCTTTATATAAAACGTACAAAATTTTTTTATAAATGTTTTAAATAAAGACGGAAATTAACGTTTATATTCTTAATCAAATAGTCGGATAGCTTCATTTATTAATTGCCATGAATTACAGCCATCTTTAATTGTTACTTATAGTCTGGGAAGCTATTCTATTAGGACTCTCTCTGTACTCCAAACAGTTCAAGAATCTCAGTAAACATTTTATCAGTCGGTTTCATTCTGTAATTGAGAGAATCAAATACAAATAATGCATTTTTGGTTGTCGCATAGCCTTGGTCAGTTAATGTTGTGTCTTGAGACTAGTAAGTGTACCTATCTATAGAATCTCTTCAGTCTGCTCAAGAAGCCGGTTCTATCTATAGAAAAATGTGGTATGTAGGTGGTCAATTCATTGTATGCTGGCAGCTGATTGCCATAAAGATGTTAGCAACAATCAGTGTTATATGGCTAACTATATTGTTGTGTATTCAATAATTTTGATTTATGTCTGAATATTTTATTATTATTGTAATTTCTTCTCCATTACCATATGTTTTGCATACTGTATAGATTTGGTTATGTTATATTAGAGTACACATTCAATTCATAGATTTGTAAAATGATTATTTTTGTTTGGCGCCAAAAATGATAAACCCGACAATAGAAGTATTCATATTTCATAAACTAATACATATGTATAACTATGCTAGAAGATTCTACAAGTTTTGTTAATAGATGCTTGGTTGTTAGTTATTAAATTATTTATACTATTAACAATGTATTTTCTTTTTTTCTCGTTCTTAGACACGATTTTGATGTGATCTTCTCGGTCATAAATAATTTTGTTTCCACGGGATGTATGTTTAAAATATGATTAAAAAATACTAACCTTATTGACCTAATTCGGGTAAAATTAATTTTTATTTGTTAATTAACATGTAAATAATAATGAAATAAATAAAACTAACCTCATTAATTAAAACGCATTTAAATTCAAATCGATTTCAGGCTGTCCCCGAAGAAAGCCAATATACTTATCGACGGGTGACACTATCACTGATTTTAGCTTCTCTACAGAAGACAACAACATCACAAGACACCAAGCAAACAAGACCCCCACCTCTCGACGTGTGGAGTGCTTCGTTCTCTTCGACTTGGTCACCAAGCGACCTCAAAGCGCCCCTGCCAACTCCTACCTCACCGTCGTACTAGACAACATTTCGCCCCGACTCTCCACCTTCTCATGGCCCAAGTTTGTCAATCGTCGCTCGGTCAATTGGCTTACCGGCACCTGTAAACCGGATCGCATTTCTCCCGATGAGAGCTCCAAACCTACGCATCCTTGCGCTGGAGTGTTTCCCTGGATAGAACTTCTGGTTTATCGGAACGCTTCACGACTGGACAACCTCCTGCTACATTGCATCGTTTGCCCTGATCGACTCGGGTCGAAGTCTAACGCCAAGGTCAAACAGCCCGCCAATTCTGTGGCAATTCCAACGGTGCTTCAGGTCAGTCTCTACTCCAGACTGCAGATCTTCTTCCGCTATGATCTTTCTTCAAAACAGTCACAGAGTTTCCATGCCCGAACTTCACTAGAACGCGCTTTTAATGGAGATAAGCGTAAGTAGATTTTATTCCAAGCAATTATCATGTTTTTATTAATAAATATATTTACTAAATTAGAATTGTTAAAAATTTAAATCTGTATTTGTAAAATATTGTAAAAACGAATGTTTAATTAAAATGGTACTAGAAATGTTTATCTGTATTTTTTTATTTTCTAGGTTTGTATTTAATAATTGAATTACAAATATTATGAACTTCTTCTCACACTCTTTAAATAACATCTTTTTGGTCATTGATTTTTGTGCTATCGTAGATAATGTTTATAAAGAGGCTTTATTGAGTTTTGTTTTAGTTGCCGTTTATTGTGCATATATGATTACAATTGACTCATTTTCCAGTGAAAATTAATATATTCTAGCTTAATAGATTTGTTTTAAATAAATATGTTTTGTTTAGATAAATCAGTTATAACCATACAAGTATATTTTAACCTATATACATTGCGCAAAATTGTATTCGTTAACAGAAGAATATGAAAAACTTATTGCAATATCATATTTCAATTTTTTATGTAACATATAATTTTTGCGTTGCACTTACTTTCAAAAAAATTATTGAATTCAATTATTTTATTAAAAAACTGTAGAATCCTATGCAATTAAAAGAAATATAATACATTTCAATAAAATTCAATACATTCAATAACATTTCACTAAATATTCTTAACTTTATTACTTTTTTTAATTATAAAAATTAAAACTTGTTATTTAGAAATTGTCATAGTTTCCTTTGACATAACCATATTTTATAAACAATTAAAAATTTCAAAATTAATCTTTTTATTTCTATCAAATTGTAATAAAATGTTGTGTTATTCGTTGCTTTCATTGAATATACAAATTGAAAGTCAAGCGAGTAAGCTTACCTTATATGACAAAGATCATACTGAACGAAAACATTTTTTACTACATTTTTAATTACTATTTTTTTTGGTATATACTATAAAGATATATTCACGCATTTTTATAGTATTGGAACATTTCTGTCTTTTATTAATACCGTTTTTAAATTTTTTTATCCGTTTCACAAACTAATTACCAAAAATACGTAATGTGTATCAAAATTATCAGCTTATCATAACTTGCTATTCATACTTTAGCGTCAATAATCTAGTTCATCTTATTAGTAGTTTGGTATGTAGCTTTGTAAAACTCCTTATTAAAGTTATTGATTATTACAAATTTACTTAATAAAGTTATTGATTATTACAAATTTACTTTTTAGTCTAGTTTCAAATTGTATTAAGAAGAAGTTTGTCTTTTACTAGTGTTTTTTCAATTTATCGAATACTGTAATTTTCCTTCGCATGATTATTTTGTTAATCTAAAAAATTTGTACTCGACTGATAATAATTATTGTTATCGCTAAGTTATTATAATATAATAATTTTTATGAAATAGATTTATTTCCCTGCTTTATTCCTCCTTGTGAATATTTCATGTGAATTTTGCAATTTAAATATTGTTAATTTATTTTCAATATAATATTAAGCTATAAAAATACATTTTCATCTTTTTTAATCTATATTTCTCGTTAACTTGTACAGCACCTGTTAAAACATTAATTAAGATATTTATTTGATTTTCTGACGATTCTAGACAGTATTTTGTTTGCAACTTTTTTTAAACAATTTGTTATTTGTTTTAAATGTGTTTTTTGAAAAGCTGAATTTAATTACGTATACTTATTTAATTATTTTTTCTTTAATATTTCCTACCTTGCTAATGTTCAGTTCATCTTTTTTTTACAGGATCGAAATTGAAGGTTAATTTAATGAAAAGTAAGTAATTTAGTCACAAAATATTTCTATATAATTATAAAAATAAAATACTCGTCTACGTATAAAGCTGCTTTAGTACAAATTAGAGATTTTTGAATTTTTGTTTCTGAGTTAAATATTTTTAACAATGGTTTGTCTTCTCTAACTTTGTTTGTATCGTATTATGGAGTAGAATTATAATCTAGCAAATATGTTATCTGTCATTGTCGATAATCTGACATCCATTTATATATAGATGTCTATTTTCAATTGTTACGTATTTCATACACAATTCTAACACGTTAATTATCACAATGCACAAATTCATTTTTACTTGATCAATAGAGTTCCATTACATTCCATTGCTGGGTGTGGAATAAAATAACACTTTTTTTTTTATCATGATTCAATAAAGTATATTTTACGACAAATAACACAAATTAAAGTCTGAAGGATGTAGATAGTATTATTAACCATTGTATAGCATCAATGAAATACGAAACTTATATATTGCTTGTAAAATTATTCAAACATCATCTATTATGCATTTTTTATAAATGTCTAGTCTTCACATTTTATTCTAAATATACCTCACTCTTATTATATGTAAAACGAATTTGTACATGTCCTGAATTACTAAGTATGTAGACAGATTTCAATAATAAATTAATCTTTCTTTATTTATTTGTAATATGAGTTATAATTTAATTTAAATGAATCAAGATACAATGTAATTTGTGAAAATTTTGAAATTAACCCTTTTTTAAGTTATCAATTATTATTTAATACACGTTCATTCATATATGATTGAGATATATTTATATGATCTGTTTTTTATTGTTTTTTTTATGAGTATTTAAAACATTCTCCGACTTTTAAATTTGACTTTAATTATCGTGTTATACAATCGTTTATAATGTATTATTGTTTGTTATGAATTACTTTTAGAATGTTTGAGATTTTCACTCAATTCAAAAAATTCTGATTTTAATAAATTATTTAGTAATATTAACTATTTAGAAGTCGTTACATAATTTGAACATTGTTAAATTAATTATATGTTTGTTCATTGTTAGTTACAAGTGGTTGCGGTGTTATTTCTGGACACATAGCTGTAAATATTGTGAACTTTGATATGTTTCATTGTTTCGCGATGTGTATAAAAACTCGTTTGTTTTCTTTATTTTTTATCGGTTAACTAAGTTTGTGTAATAAATTATGTTTGTAGTCTGGAAGAAAATTTAGAAACTGCGTTTTCCTTGATTTTTCAGTTTGTTTTAAATCTTTTGTTTTGCCACATTTTATTGTCTCTTCACAGGATACTTCTGATGAAGGTTTCTCTTAATAAGGTTTCTTTCGCAGTTCTATTTTTTGAGTTTTAATAACAAAATTCATTATAGAAGACCAATTAAACGTGAATACAAAATAATGTATATATATAGAGAGAGAGTTAATATTGGGTTTGTCAAACATTTTAAGTTATCATCCAACTAATCTATAGCTACTTGCATTAATTTGATAAGATGTATCTTGTGAATACAATCTGATGACAATAATTTATTTTTAAACCAAAACAAATCTACTATCTATATTTAAAATATACTTATACATTATTATATTTTTATTGTATAATGCACTTTATACTTCATACCTTGACACTTTATACTTTTACTATATAATATGACGGAGTGTGCCAGACAGGAGAATAATAATAATATAGAAGGTATAAAAATAAAATGTAAAAACAAATCGATTAAATTTAAAACATAGTAATAATAAAATCAGTAGTTTCGATGATTAACAATTTATTTGATTGTATTGTAACAAAACTGTTTAAATTTATTGTATAAAAACATTTTTAATTGTATTGTAGCAAAATTGTAAATAAAATTATCATCGAAGAAGATTTATATAGTATTTTTCATTTAAGTAATTTTAATTGGTTTGTATTGCAATTTTATTAGCGGTTAAATTTTTCACAGAGATTGTTTTTGCACAAATATAGTCTGTTTTTTGTATTAATTATAAGTT
The DNA here is from genome assembly GCA_034780395.1 of Vannuccia rotundouncinata. NCBI lineage: Eukaryota > Metazoa > Platyhelminthes > Proseriata > Coelogynoporidae > Vannuccia > Vannuccia rotundouncinata. The sequence continues at coordinate 31,128 of JAUZNC010053322.1, read as the reverse complement.
GAGGAAAAACAATTAATCTGGAAGTTTGAAATTTCGTCCGAGCATAAGTTATTAAATAAAACAGGTGAATATGAAATTAATTTATAGAAAGAATATTTTACACAGATCGATGGTTATCAATGTAATATAGAATAATTCGATTTTAAGAGTATACAACTAACTGGGCCAATTTCTTTATTATAAATTTCATTCTTTACTTTATATTTAGAATGAAAAGCTATTAAATACCTATAATAATAAGATAATAGTATTTTTTACTTTTTTACATAATTTAGATTAATAGAATGAACATCGTTGGAAAGAAAAGGGGGTAGCAACAAAACAACATTCCACTCTTTATTCAAACATTTAAATTAAACAATTTATCAGAAACATGTTATAACTCCTTGTACAAATAGATATTAGTATTCAAATAACTTCTCGTTATATCGAAACATGTTAATTTCGAATGACACCATACAATAAAAAAAATTACAGACAGTGTCGAATCCTGTGTAAAGATTAAAAAAGTTTTAAAAGGATTATATTAAAGTCTTCCTCTAATTCTTTTACTTCCCTTTTCTTCACTCCTCATCACTTCATGGAATTTTCCCCCAAGGTCTTGTGCTTCATAGACCTTGATTTTATTTATTTTATGTGTCTCATATTTCTTCTAGTTTACGCTTTTTATAACCTCAAATCAGTTTGTTTTAAATTCAATTCTAGTGATCAAGTCTAGTTTTTAATGTTTTTTTTTAATTAAACCTTTTAAAATAGGAAAATTCCATAAATTAACAAAAAATACAATTATATTAAATAAGTTTGTAAGTCGTTTTAAAAATTATAATCACAAAAAGATAATTTTTAAAAGCGGAATTGTAAGCGATTTTGGCCTACTCTGTATCTGTGAAGGATAGATTTTAACTATAGTTTTTACTTGTCATATATGGTATCATTGATACAATGAACTAAATATTGAAGTGATTTCATTGAAAACCTCCTTTTTACTTCGATAGTTATGCATAAATAATTGTTTAATTTGAAGATATGCAGCAGGTACAGATAATGCGATCATCGTTATCAAATGTCATGAAAAAATCACAGAAAATTTGTAATAGACAAGGCTTGTAGCTCTGTTTTAATTAGGGAAAAGGAAAGATGTAAAGGATGAGGTAAAACCCGCGTATTGAACTATTTTGACGTCATGTCATGTCTGGAATCTGTATTTTTAACCTTTATCTGGTTGATACAGTTTTTTGCAGTTAAAGCATTTGAGAAAAATCGCACCGCATACGTAATTTAAATATTAAAATAATTTCAAAAACATAGTTCATTAATTGGACTATATTATTCGCATAATTTTTTTACATATTCGGATAATTTATCAATTAAATGGAACATCTATTGTCCACATTTGAAGTTATATTTAACTGTTTTTAATAACCAATCAATTTACTGGGTGGACGAAAGTTCATATACATTATATATTAAAAGCTATATTTTATTATGTGAACATAAAGATTCTTGTTAACACCCAAACAAGAACTGTGATTTCTCTGAATAGACAGACAACATTGTGTTATGTCAAACTAGTAGTTGCACCACTTATAAAAGTCTTTCTTTCGTGTCATTCAAGATATGGCATCTTCGTGTTATTTAATATTTATTATTAAATTGGTACCCACCATATGACACTAAGGTTATACTGAGTAATGTTCTGCGCTGAAAGTCCCAAAAACTGTCATTGAGACTTCAATATACTGACTTTTACCATAAGATTTTAAAATAAATAAATAAATTGTATAAGGTTGATCTATTCTGGGATCATATTTGAGCTTTGTATTTGTATTGGCAAAATATGAATTTGATATTATAGGAATGAAACTGGAAAACAATATAAAAGCAGAATTAAAATCATTATAAAAAACAACATAGAATACTGAAAACAAGTGAAAAAGCACTATCAAAGCATAATGAAAACATTATATAAAAACAATATGAAAAACCAGAAATAATTTATATTTTTAGAAAGCTTTTATCCGAATTAATTATCTCGAAATCGTTTAAAACTAAATTTTTCTTTATTATAATAATTATGCGTGGATTCCTATAGAAGAATTTCAAAATAATTTTAACCCTCTTCTAGTTATTTGGGTCCATAGACCAACAACTAGGTACTAAAAATAATTTATTCTAACTATTATCAGTATTTATATAGGAATATAAAAGTACAGAATATTTTTCTAATATTTGCTATATGAGTTGGCATTTTTCCCTCTATAATAAATTCGATCAATTTTTGTTATTAAAAATACGAGTACACAAGTTGATTCTAATAAAGGCTTTCCTTTGTAATCGTATGTATCTCTTTATACAATGCTATATTCTGTGTTGTGAATTATTAATTAGTCTTTTATTCGACAGCAACACTATTTAATACAGTGAAATATATTCAATAAAAATGCAAGAATATTTTATAATTATAGCTAGTAAACAGTATTCATTCATACTGAGAATTCCTTTAAAAAGATCAAACATTCTTGGGTGAACAACTTATTAAGTACATATTAAGTGTGAAAACTCATTTCGTCAAGTGATTACCATATTCGTATTCATATTATAAGAAGGCATACAATATAAACTAATTATATATCAAATCTATGATTTCTATCAATTATATTAACCAAAACACAAAAGGTCTTTGTGGAAATGTATAAACCAATTATAGGTTGTATACAATATAATATCGATTCACTTGTTGATATTTGTATAATTGTGTTTCAATATACATTAAATATTGAACAGTATATACGGCTGATGACATTCATCCAAGAGTTTATACTGTGATGCATATATTTATCCATGATACAAATTGTACTAGCTCATTTTCCTTATTATCTTTAGATTGGCAGACTGTAGGAAATTACTTACAAAATCAAATACAACAATTTTATATTCAATAACAGACAATAATCAATACAAAATAAAAAGTTTATTCATACAAAATTTAAGAATTAATACATTTTTTTATATTAAAACGATCTTTTACTGTGAATTATTAGTTTCCAATCTAAATTGTACTAAAAGAATAATATTGAAAAGTGATATGGTATCGTAAATTATTTTTCATACTATATATTAAATACATTGTAGAACATTTTTTATACATTATATTTATTTGAAAAATACATTTTTTATAATTATCCCATTTTTATTCGTTAGTATCAATAGTATTTGTTTAGATTGCTTCCTCTTGTATCACTATATTTATGAGTACATCTACTATATTTTATATATATTAAAAACAAACTTAGGCGCCAAATTTCTATCGGAACGTTTGCATTAAAACTGCTACAGTTAATCATCTATTTACTGTCTTAATACTTGAACTTCATTAATTAATAAACTCAATAATTAATATTGATTGTTGTGTTTAATATTTTTACACCTATATTTACACAAAATATTCATTTTATTAGTTAAATTAGGAGTCAGTAATTTGTTACAGTTTTCCAGGAATTTAAGAATACATATCCTAATTCATGATATGCGTGTATACTGCAGAAAACCAGATTTAAGTAGCTAACCTTTGCGGAAATCATGATTAATGAAATCTATTTTCCAGCATGTGTATTATTCTTGGGATTTAAAGATGTGCACAACGGAATTATACCTTCGGCTATTATACATATTTGTGGGTTAATTTATTGCTAACAACTGCGAATTATGACTTAATGTTCAATCATACCGAATAATTAAAAACTGAGACATGAATAGAAAATATTGAAGTAAAAATCTTTCCTATTTGTTTTATTTAGTAACCATTAATTTAGTTCATTTACCTAAACATTCAGGTAAAATACAATAAATATATAACTTTCTATGAAATTGTACTGCTAAAACTATATAATATATTAAATTTTAAACGATACCATATTTTTTACTGAAGTTTTTTATTCATATGATTTTGCTTTTATTGTTTTACCAGTATTTTTATTATGTACCTCTTTGACACACTTCATTTATCTAGTTCGAATAATTTGGCTTCACTTTTGAATTATAATATATAAGATTTTAATTTGTATTTTACAAATTAATCATAACGCTATAGTGAAAATGATAAATATAGCTCTTTGACATTAAATCATTTTTACATGGAATATCAGAAATTTACGTTCCCAATGTACAATTATGGAGTTATATGTTGACCACTTATGGAAAAGTTTCATGATCTATTATAAAGACGAATGCGCACGGTCAATATAAATTAAAAGAAATGTTTCTCTTTAAAACCTATATTAAATCTGTCCTATCTTGATCCAATTACTAAAGAAAAATCTCAACTCAATACTCAAAAAAACTCAAACAGACAAATATCTTAATCTTTAAAAAAAATTGGGTGACCTAACTTTCAATTATTCGTGGGAGTTTTTGTTGACTGAAGTATCGTTTATTAACACATAGTTAGGGGTCAAGAAGTCAAAATCCTTTGGAGTAAATGTCAAACTATTTGATGCGATTCAAACTGTCAAACTTTAGCTATGTGCAGAGAGGAAAATACTTCCTCCAAATAAACTTAAAAAATTGTAAACATTTGTAAATTTTGTTTAATTTAAAGCTATTATACATAATTTTTATTTGTATATATCTTAGTATGAAGTTTTGTCTATAATTAATATATGCACTTACAAGAAGGGAAATAATGGCCTCCAAGATGCCTATTTATATAAATTCGTTTTAGTTATTTTTTTATTATAAAACACTCTGCTTTTTGGAATTATTATAAAATTTTGGACAGAAAAGATTTATCTACATATGAATTTAAGGCTTTTGGATTAATAATTAAATTTTATATATGTATCATAGTTACATTTCAAATATTTTATCTTCTCCTTCGCTTCGTTTTAGGTGTCCCAAAATGTTAGTACACATTTGTTATACCTATATTAATTGATAACCCAAATATCAAAATGGTTGTTGCTTCTTTTACTTGTGAAGCACTCCTTTTCGCTTTTTATGATGTCGAACAAATTCCCCCGCTCGGCTCATTGGAATACAAGTTTTATTTTTTTACATCTTGAACATTTTTTTGACTCATAATTAATATTGTGCTTATTATTACCACTTTATAAAACAAACCGAATGAAATATTATCAAATAGTAAAAATCATAGCTAACGCAAAGTATTTCCCTTGCTATAAATTTATACCAAATGTTTCTTGAACATGTGTTTTTGTTTAATTAAAAGATTATGCTTTCGTGCGTCATATAAACGAATTTATTTTATTACTCTTTATAGTTTGGCATTATAATACTTTGTTATAAAAAAATCTATGGACAACATAATAATTATATATCACCTTTGACGTTATACAATTTATATTATATAATATCAGATTATTCATTGTCGTGAACATTTATTTACTACATTATTTTTAATATTGAATTTTAAAAATCATTTTAATTTTTTTTTAATCCTTAAATTTTAATTTTAAAATTTATTGAACTATAACATTTTAAACCCATATATCTATATATTTTTTAAAATAATACATTCAAGCTTTAGAAGTTATAAATAGTAAGTGAGTGTTTTAAAGTTGATATCCTCAGGGAATGTTGATTATAGCCTATAAGTTAATATGTCTAGGAAATGTTGAACTAAGTATATAAATTAAAGTAATTGAGATGACATCAGATTATAATTAGAAAATTGAAATTAATATCTTAAATATTTAAAAAAACTAAATATATCATCTATCAACGCTTCTCTTCTAATGCATTATAATGGTCTTTATTTGCAATTTTAATGATATAGTGTCTCAAAGAAATATCAAATTTTATTTTGTTTTAAATCATAATTAAATTCCGCTTTGACAATTTATTCCTGAAAATTTTTATATTTTCAATATTTTTGACAGACGTGTTTCTGTTTTTTATAACTTTGCTAAAGGGGCAGCATCATTCATTTTTGTCTATGTATTTTTTCCTGTTTCACCGAAGTCAAAACCTAAATTTTTCTGGTAGGTACACCCAACCCAGTCTATAATTCAATTCCACATTGGGTATACAGATATCCGATATAGTCTCTTCTCTTCTCTCCGTCTCTCTCATATAACCCCTATAACCGGTTGTTGTTTGTACAGTCTGTGCTAACTAAAACGCATGTTATAGGGTGTAAAAGAGCACAGACCGTCCAAATTGACATTCTGACGATGTTTATTCAGTCTGTGTCACATGCAAGTTTTCTTATAGCCAAAAATCTATACTGTAATGTCAACTTCACAACTTCATTAAAAATGGATTTGTTTTAATAGACTAAAAATTATTTATCTGAAAACTTTGATTTCATTTTTTTCTACTCATCCTGGATTTAGATGATTTTATTTTTAAATTATACACTTGTCCCATTCAAAGCCTTATTTTGATTTACTTTCATAGAGTCAATCTAAAAATATCTAATGTCGATCAATCAAATATATATTTTTGGTAACAAATTCATGCCTCCTAAATATTACATTGACGCAAAGACAAAATATCGATTTTTACTTATTATACTTTAACCCACAAAATTTGACATATAAATGAAAGCACTCACTTTTTCTGATGTGTATTATATAAATTACTACGTGAAAATCGACGCTAACATATTTAAGAAAAAATAATTGCGATAAAATAACGTGAGAAGTTGATCACCACTTGATTAAATATTGTCTAATATTGATCGATTATAATTTACATTGATTAAAGTTATATTTTCAAAGTGGATATACCTCATATAATATTAAAAATTAAGAAGAATGAATATATGATCAAATTTAGGGTTTTATTTTTTCAAATCATTTATTTAGATTTGATCAATTGAAACATCAACTAAAATCAGTTCCCATAATTTGGTACATTTTCTTTCTTATTTTTTTAAATATTGTTTTAAGAAAGAGTATAAGTGATTTATTATTTATTTCTACAAACGTTACACATAAAAAAATCTAAAATGTAACAAAGGATTAATTGTGCTATACTTGTTCTCAAATCGTTGGATAATTTATTCAGTTATGAAATAACTCTTCGGTTGTTACTGCACATAAAAATGCCGTATTGAACAAACCCTGATGATTTTATTGAGTTCATACTGTAAAGTACAGACAACTATGTTCTATAAGAGCCGCGTCATAGTTTTACAGTTGTATGACAAAATTATTAATATTATCAACCTTATTCTGACTAAACTTTGCCAATCGATACATTTCTAGAATATGTGATGAGTGTCATTTTGGTTTCTAATTGTCTTTATTAAGAAATTTAGTGGATTCTTGGGCTACGTTTTGTTTTGTATTTTAACAAACATGTATAGTCGTTAATGAAAATTTATTTATGTGTTTATTCATACAATATAATCTTATTGATCAAAATTATTGATTGAGGCAATGAATAAGTCAAATTTAGATGAACAATTAATATTCTTAAAACTCGCATTGAAAGATATTATGAATGTAGTAAAAATCGCTTTTTCTAATTTTCATTTAGTTCATAAACCACTAAACTGAACAATTTTTCCACCCAATTTCGTCAGGTTCGCGTCTATTTCAGTGTAACAACCAGCTATCCTGTGTCATGTTATACTTTCAAAGTTTTCTACTCGCCGGAGTTATCATCCTTGTGTTGGTTATCATTGGCTGTGTGGCCAAGGAATGTCTGACCATGTGCGGCGTTGTGGTCAAGTGTCCAATTGTCCTCGCCAGGAGAAGGTATCTACGCGGCGCAGGTGATAGAATCTACTCGATGCCTCGTTGTTACAGATGCCGGATGATGGCCCATGACAACTGTCCTGAGTCATCGCTCAGTAGTGATAACGAAATTGGCAGTCGAAGAGAGCGCTGTGAGTGTTTGAATCTCTGGTTGGAACAGCAAGGGATGTGCGAGGAATGCCTAAAGGAAAATAACTTTTGTTTTAATGAGGTAAGCTTGTCAGCGAAACTATTGGAACACTATTTTAATATTGTTCTTTCTTATATAGTCTAAATATAATTTTTTAAATCAAATTTAAATGATGTATGTCGTTTTTTAGTAAACTAAACATTTCTAAATTTATTCGTTAAAAAATCTGTCAGCTTTCAACATATAAAGAAATATATTATTGATATAATTGTTATCCTTATTTTCAGTGCATACATTTTCCATTAATTAAACATTTTGAAGTATTTTCTCTGGTGAAAATATTCTGGAGTACCTTATATACTTAATCATTTTCCGAAGTTAGTTTTGACAAAACTCTACCATCCTAATTTTATTTCCACTTATAAATAATGCAGCAACTTTCTTTCGTTTCTTGTTTTTGTCTATTTGTTCTAGACTGTTTCGTGTCCATTTGTTTTATTTCAAATAAAATTTATAATTTACTATTATTATTACTTATAAAATTGTTGACAAATTGTTATGTTACAAATTTATATTGTAACATTCTATGAACTTTCTCATAATCTTCTTTTCTCCCCGGTAAGTTTTGCGGTTGCAACCACTGTCCACAACACCACAACTCTTCCTGGTCGGAGTCCCTCCTACCCACCACCTCTCGACGACCACAGCACCAACATCTAGAGCAGAAAGGCTCCTCAGTGGAACATAGCGCCCTCATGACCCCTCCCCGGCACAATCAACCCTCGACTTCCTGGTCCTCGCACACTATTCACCTCCCCGGCAGCCAGAAGAAAGGCAACCACGCACGCAGTTGGCACAGTAGCATGTGTGACGAGGTTGGTGGTTTTTACTACAACATTTCATTTGAAGAATTATCTTTTAGACTTAAAGTCGAATTCTGTGAACGATTTAAAAGTTTCTTGAACTTTGAAAGATATCTTTTAGATTTCTGCATGCAGCTATATGATATCGTTAAATGCATCGAACGTCGCATGATAATAAGTCTGATATAATATATAAAATATTCCGTCTATTTAAGTCTTCATTTAAGTGGTTTTAATTTCAAAATTCTCTCTTTCTAATATTAGACATATATTTGTTTTAATTTTGTTAAATTTATATATTAATACATCCTTTTTGCTTCGTATCGGCTTTTTCATTTTTAAATTAATCTTTTTATTTCTGTCTGAATTATAATGTGCCTGTAATAATTTTAATACTAATACTATGATTTTGATTAGAGAATTTCTACCAATATCAAATTATAAACGGATTTAGAAAACGTGTCTATTGCTCCTAAATATATTTGAAACATGATTGTTCTCTTTTGCTACTTTCTCGTGTAAATTCTCTTTCTGTTATGGCGGGATTGTCTTTTAAGAGAAAGTCTTTTACAAAACTTTTCTTAAACATTCTTCAAAACTTCAGGTTTTATCGATTTTTCCCAAAGATATAAACTTAATTATGTGATTATCATATATCTAGTTTGTCTTAATTCCGGAGGCTGAACTCCGCGAAACTATATCTAACATCATTCTTATACAATAGACTTACTCAATATTGAGATATAAACTACTTTTTGATAAATAATATTGAAACTGGAATAATATCGATTCAACAACTTTATTATTAAATGCTGATGGGTAGAATCTTAAACTATACCGAGTTTTAATTCAAATTTATTTGGAATGTCTTAATTAAAAGTTGGTAAAATTTTTATGGTTTAAATTCATCTCTTTTGGAAAATTTCTATACCAAAATTTTAATAACCAATCTTATATCAATGATTTTCATTAATAGTTTAAATATATAAAAACGTTATTTAAAGCTAAGTGAAGAATATTTAACCAAGCATAGATATTTGTTCTACTTTCACGAAGGCAGATTTCTTGAAAAATGTTGAGTCTGTCTTTGTTTACGTTAAATTTTTTAGTAAGAAAATTGAATTAAAAGTTATTATTATTATTACAAACTATTAATATATATATATTCTTTAATGTGAGCTTTTATTGATGCATAAGTGGAACTTTTTTAGGTACGTATTCAGGTAATATTTCGTTCTTATGAGAATGGGACAGTTCTCTATCAGTTGACTCGATATGTCTGACTGGTTTTTGTCGATAACTAAGTTGTGTCAATAATCTTCTTTCAGAGAAATTCTCAAACGAATTATTTTGTCAATAATTTCTATCTTCATTAAAGATTTTCTGTTTAACAATTTTTTGTCTTCCAACAAATAAACAGAGTAAAAGAAAACCAATTTAAAATGGTAAAATATAGTACAGTAGAAAATGACACAAAATCATTTATATTTTTCTAAATATATTTATATAATGTATTATAGTGATTAGCAGTAAATATCTACCTATGCCATAAAACAAATGTAAATTAAAAGAAAAGGTATGAGATATTAACAATAACATCTAGCCAACTTTAATTATAATCTATATATATTTTTGATAAACATATTTTGATGAAACGCTTACAATGGTATACAGTTTTTTATACCGACACAATTTATTTTTGGTATTAATTGCATTGCTTTTAGATTTTAAAATGTATCGCTTTTTAATATTCAAATATCTTTAACCATAAAATAGTACATTTTTTTAGACTAAATAGGTAATAAGATATTATAAATATGTTATAAAGTGAGACAATAAAAATACGATGGAATCATCAAAGATACTAAAGTATAGCTTTTATCAAAGAAAACACCCATATTTTAAAAGGAAGCTATTACTTTAATTAAATACTCAAATAAATTAACTTTAAAAAAAAACTTTTTGCGTACATATTTCAATATACAATATATTTATTAGACACTACTTGTATTTTATAAGTAGTATATATTAATTAAATGTATATCTACAATTTATATTCATTTTCTTCTGTAGCACGAATATATTCATATCTTTCCATAAATTAATCAAATAGCTTCATTCAGAAGTAAACAATACCTAATATAAAATTATTATAAACTGTCAATAATTTCTCTTAATTTGAACTTAGGAATCTTTTATCGATATGTTCTCTTCAAAATATTCAATTTTGTGGCATTATTATTCTTTCTATCTAAAATAGATTCCATTTTTAAATATATTACGAGAAATGTTTGTCGTCAAATTTTTATGAATTTATATCCGCGGTTTATGTTTACGAAATAATCTAAAACTTCTTGTTAAAAATGTAAGTCAGTACAAGTCAGACAATTTAATATTTTTAGATTTTTGTAGTCAAAATCTATCTAAACATTTTCTTCTATATATTTTAATTCGGTCAAATTATATGTGCATAGATTCTGTAAAATAGTTATTTGCTTTGAACCTCGTAGATTACAGAAAAAATCAAAAAAAACATCTTTACAATTTGTTTTAAACAAATTCTACAGAAAATATCGACCGAAATATTTCTCAAACAGAACGATATTTTTCTTTAACAATAACTTCCTTGTAGCATTTTTTTAAATGATGCCTCAAACAAAGACCTTTCCAAACTATTTGAATTATTTTTTTTATTCTATAAGTATAATTATTTGCTATAATATAATGCGATAGTGTTCATCTTATTATATAGAAAATAAATTATTGAAAGTGAAAAAGCATTTTTCACTTTCGTTTTAGTAATTGAAATCATATAATTTACAAATAGCAAAGTTATTATCTAGCATCCCGATTCTTTACAATAATAATTAAAAGAATAATAAATAATTAGGAGATTAAAACATCAATAAATGTAGTATTTAAGAAATCGTACTTCGATCCCAAAGAAAGTCTCATACTATAATCAACCCGTTTAACCTTTTGTCTTTAAAATATCGGTTTTATTAAAACTTTGAATTCTTTTTAAATTAAATATTTCTCAAATACTAATCAGTTCTAATTTACACATGAAAATTTCTGCATTTCACCCAAAACTAAACTATGTTTATGAGTTTCAATATTAGACTTTGTTTTCCATTTGTTCTAGAATTTTATTTTATTTTAATACTACTGTTGTGATATTTAATTACACCAGGTAAAAGTTTTTACACCATCCACGCCTATAATAGGGATTTTGATATGAGAAAAAAAAGATTTAATGACCGACAAAATAATTTCTCTCATACTCACAAATTCTTTCATCTATTAAAATTACATCCTATATATTTATATGCAGTATTGAATTAGAAAGCGCGGTTTTATTTTTTACAACATCAACAGGTATAATTAAATTGTTCTCGTTTGTATATATTAGTTTTAGTTGAAATGGATTTCATCCTGTTTGAGTATGTAGATTTTTAAAGTAGAAGTATTAAATCAATGTTGAATAATGCCTATGTTCTTTTATTAAAGAACGATCTCTTCGTTCTTTAGAATATTGAAACAACGACGAAAAAGTCATTTTTACCGTTCTTTTAAAAAATCGATTATTTAAAGAACGATTGTAATTATTGACTTATATATTATTTATCTAGACCGGCAAACTTATCAAAAAGCATCCGGAGCGCATTTCAATTATGTGCGTTATTATAGTTTCGTTTTAAATAAAGAATTTAATCAATATTTATAATTGGATCAACAAAACTTATTACAATAACTTTCAACATATGGGGACGTGTTGCTTTTTGGAAACAATCGATGTTTTAAAGGAAATACAACATCATTTCACAGGTAAAATGAATTTAATATCAAATTGTTTTATTGTAACGAGGTGATTAAATAATATTCAATTACCTAAAATGACTTTTATAATTATTACAGAATATTTTTTTTTTTTTGAAATAAAATTATTTACTATTGAATAATGGTCGGTTTGCCGGTCTAGATAAACAACATAGAAGTCAATGATTGTAATTTAATAACAGTTAACATATAGTAAAGACGCACATAGATTTGAAATAATTGATATCTATATGAAGTATTTTCCCTCATTTTTAGTCACCTGTTTTAATAAAAATAGGCTCTCAATGTGTATAAGTGTTGATTGCAATAAATCAATATTTTATTCAATTAATTCTCTTGTTTAAAACAATCCCCAATTATTTGATATATATTCTTATTCTATAGTCTATATTCTATAGTCTATATTATATAGTCTATATAGGCAATTACAACTTTTAAACTACATAATTACATCGTTTAACTTCTCGTCTCAACATTGTAACACAGTCTCTTTCAGTGGGCGTGTTCACTAACAATTTTCAGTGTACAGATAGACAGACCAGACGTACCTGCTTTATTTAGTTTACATACATTAATGTTGGCAATAAACCTTGAAAAACTCCTACAATTGTGCAAAAAAATTTAGTACTGTAGCTGCAGTATTGGGACTCAGCATGGCGTTGGTTTAACTATAGTGACTGACATATTGGCGTGTTCACAAAATTCAACTCCGCCCACTTAACTCGCTGATTGACGGACAAAATTGTAGAGAAAACAATTTTGCGGAATTTACTTGATGAACCCAGTGGTCTATCTATGTGTAGTGAGGTAGACCTATACCTATTCTCTATGGGTTTCAACTCTACTAATTCTCTAGTTTTTTTGCCATCGCTGCATATTCTGGTTTGGTAAAAGCATGTTGGCCACACTACAGAGCAGAGTATATATTATACTATAATGGCGGTCATCTTAATGTTCGTCTAGGGTGCATAATGTCTAAATTTAATTATGTAATTGTTTTAATTGGGATAAAAAAACGCTCTGCTGAGGTTTTCGCAATTATCTTATTTTTTATTCTGATTAACATTTGCCTTTTTGTCGGAGCAATACTTGTTCACACTAAAAGGTATTCGTCCAAATTGTGTAACTTATAAAGACCTTATGTACTGCAGATTAAAGAATCATAATATATGTATTAACGAGCATTCCTTTCCATACATATATACAGAAATATTATAGTTTGTAATACTTTTTAACTCGTATATTGCAAACATGCGTTCATTTTCCTGAAAATATTCATTTATATTGGCTATAACAGACATTCACAACAACAATTTAAATATTTTTTAGTTTTGCTTGAAAGAGGATAATTTTTTCTCAATTGTTAAACTATTATATGCCGTCTCAATTTTATTTTTGAAATTACTATGTTGTGAAATATATTTAATTTATACAATTCTTTCAATTAATTTATATATGACTGAGTTTCCTGCATCCAGACTATATCGAAAATCGTCAAATCTGTAAGGTCATATTAAATTCACCTTTCTCTTAATTTTACGGCTATTAACCTGGATATATATTACAGTATTGTATAAAACATTCCAATACCTACATTTAAGTCAAGTATCTGTCTGTCTGGCTAGAATCTAGTTTCATCGTCGTTAATGGAGATAATTTAAGCCGAAGGAACTATTCAAATATAAAGCAACAGTAGTCTCGAATAAGTCCAGTTTTACTACCAATGCGGTGTACAGAAGACCAGTATAGCGGGTTAAATGCACTATAATGCAGTGTCGATAAAAAATGCATAAAGTATTTTTTTGTTTTTTAGTTTTGTATGTATTTGATAGGTATCTATCTATTCAGGCTTACACCAAACCTACTACTGTATAGTAGAAACAATGTTTTTTATTTCAAAAATGATTACACTATACCAAATCCATCCGACTTTGGGTATTACATTGTTATAAAAATAGAACTCAGAGTCACAGCTTGCATTAGAATACCTTACCTCTGCATGAATCACACAGTCTCCCTTCCCTGTCTGCGTGCATATTATATAGATCATAAATCGGCTTTGCAGTCAAAATAGTTTGTCTAGCTTTAACAACCGTCTATGGCTCCAGCTATCTCTGTCGCGTTTTACCGATACTCGTCTTACTTTGCGGTCGATACTAAATAAGTTATATAACTTTATTAGCTCGTATTCGTTTTTTTCCATTTGCATTCTCTCAATCATTGTTTACGAATTTAAAGGTCAATATTGTAATCTGTACGTTTCTTGTAAATATAATATATTACTGTAAACTGTAGTGTATAAAACTGATAGACTTCCAGTATAATGATAGCATGATAGTCCTTACAAGTAATTATTCATGTTCATCTTCAAATAAATTATTGGAATGTTAGAATGACTGTCACATATACATCTGATTATTATTTTCAAAGATTAATAAATCAGAAATATGGATGGCATAGTTATTTCGATGGATAGATAATTAAAAGGAATGTAATAAATATAAATATCTTATAACATTTTTATCCAGTCATATTGATCAAACAAAAATTTCTGTCTGCGCTGTCATTTATTTATATTGTTATTTATATCTTCATATTTCATTTTTGTCTATAGAATTATCGATTTTATTTTTATATAAAAAAACAATAAAAGACATTATGTCTAAACTTTAGAAGAAGTCACAGCAAAACTTAATTAGACATTATAGCAAAACAAATTAAAAGAGAATTTAGCAAAACATTAGAAGACATTATAGCAAAACATTAGAATACATTATAGCAAAACATTAGAAGACATTATAGCAAAACATAATTAGACATTATAGCAAAATATTAGAAG
>JAUZNC010053311.1:0-14850 GCA_034780395.1 Vannuccia rotundouncinata | reverse complement strand
TTCATGTAATGTTGTTAAATGTATCATTAATAAATTTCTATCTATACTGACTTTGGTTCAAGAACTTATGGGACACCATGTATAACAAATTACATTAGATTGTCAATCTCAATAAAAATTTTCTTAGATAAATCTCTATATATATATATGATCAAAGACGAAATATTATATGCAATACATATATCGTAGACAAAACATTATATACAATACATATAGTATACAAAAAATTACATTAATGTTGAAATAAAATAGCAAAAAGCCAGAAAATTTTTCCAATTTTCTGATAAAGATTACAGAGGATTCTTATATTTATTTTTTAAACAATTTAATGGGATTTTTGATAATCTGAAGTTATTAAACATATGAGTAAATAATTTCTAAATTAATTTTACATTTTTTCTAAATTGAATGTATAATATTTGTTATCTGTTTATTACTTTTTTTAATTTAAATTATTATTTAATATTCCCTTTCAAAAAGTAAAAAAACTAAATTAAAAATCGCGGTATTCATTTGTTTCAAACATCAATGATACACATCATAGAATATAATTTGTATAATATGTAATACAGATTTTTTGGTAATTACTCTGATATGTGTGGTATATATGTATGGTATTTAATTACTGTTTAGTTTAAATTAATTGTTATATTATAAATTAATACAACTTCAAATAATATGTATGACAAATACACATAGTATTGTCAATTTAGATTTCGATTATTTACATTATATGGATTTCCCTACATTTAGGGACTTTGGAGCCGGCCGAGTTTGGTCGCGTGGTGTTTAAGTTTTAATATCCTACTTTGCGCCTTTGTAATAAAGTCATACTAGATATTTTAAGCTCCCGAAAACGTTCTAATAAATTTATTATTATGATTTCACATAAAGTAGGTACTATATTTTATTCAGTAAAAACATATGTACGCCACTACAGCGCCCCTGTACCACTTAGCACCCCTCCCTTCAATCCTGAAATCGATCCGTCGTGTCTGCAATTGTATTTTTATACAATATATTACGCACAGAATATAGGTATTATGTAGACTAACAATCCTCCCTACAACATATTTTTTCGGAAGGGTATCGCGAACATACGGGCGAAACATAGATATAATAATAGCTAAATGGATATACCCTCTGTCTGATAAGTCTGCGTACATAGAATGAAATAATTTATTAAAAGGCAATTAAAATGTAATAATCTATGACAGCTACTATTTCTATGCATTGATATATATTCTGGAATATGCTTTTCAATGCAGTTTTGAATTTGGATATTCTGTTATACATAATATTAGGTCTGCCACATCTTGCTTAATTTGACCTCAGATTACCAATTTCCTGTGATTTTCTTTAGTAAACTTCCATGATAACTTCTACCACATCTAAATTCTTGACATAAGTCATTAAGTTATTTTAAACTTGATCTTTTGTTATATAGCTTAAAATATTTTTTTATCAGTTGAACTAATTTCAGGAATTGTTTTTTATTGCGTCTATAGATATATATTTTGTGCAACTCATTTTACACTATTCTATTAACTTGATTTAATTGAAGGCAGAAACGCGACCAATCAATGACTGCAGCCAATCAAAGTGAACTATTACTCAGCGTCCACACTAAGCGTTTTTTTAGTGCAACTAGGTACATGATCACGAAAAAAATAGTGCAGGCACTAAAAATGAACAAAAATCCAATTTCATAAAAAAAAACGCATGAAAGAGGGCAGTGTGGACGCAGTGTTACACAATATAGTGTGTTATGCATTTGACTACACAATTCAAATTCAAGACAAGATTGATTTCCTTGTTTATAGTGTTTGCAAAGCACATAGAATTCATGCAGGTAGACTTTCTAGAGATAGTGATTGAGAAACTTTATTTATAACAATTTCAATATTACACAAAAATATTGAAATTTATCGTTCACATAAAATTGACTTTTTGGACTCGTGTGTGGCATTTGAATATTAATTAAACTTGCTATCGTTGAGTGGTAATACCAATAATAAATGTTCACTTTTCGAATTATTGGGTTTCGGATATGCATATTTTATGGTTATAATTAAGATTAAAACGACATTACATATCTAATATGTTATATTATATGTATTTAACACATAATGGCTAAAATATGTCTTCAAAAATATTAATAAAATAGTGATTGAAATAATAAAGTACTCCAAATGCTTAGCAATGAAATTTATCTATTAATAGTACAACTTATAGAGCTTTATGATTTTTATATATATATATGACGATATTTAGTCGAACATTATTCTTTACTTTAAGTGAAAAAATCATAAATTATGTCGAAAATAGTTTTTTGAAATTAAAATGTATTTTGGGCCTGTCCATAAAATACGTGACGCTATTTTTGACATTTTCAACCCCCCCCCATCGTAACGCTTTTGAATACCCCCCCTACCATAAATAGATATATATCGATATTTTGATAAAATTTGAAATATGATAATTTTAATTATTTATGAGAAAATGAAATTTAATCCATAATTAAAGTACCTAATATAACTTGTTAATACTAGACCACAGCACACAGTAATCTAACACTTTGAAACATATATTATGTACAGAAATATAATATCTTGATTTGAAGCATAAAAACTATAGTAAAAATACATAGTGTTCACTCTCGCTATTTTTTTCAGCGTCACATGAGGCTGCACTCACTACCTCCCTCCCCCCATGACGGTCTGTAACATTTTCAGAACCCCACTCTCAGGCGTCACGTATTTTATGGACAGCCCCTTTTTAATATGTCAAAGCAATAAAGAAAACCCTTTCCTTATAGAAAAAAAAACAGAAAATATAAAAAAATTCAAGTAATCTATCTAATTTCTTTATAAAAATAATAACTATTTATTATGTGTACATTTATACTTACCTTGAGTAACTACATAAAACAATATCAACAAAAATAGTCTTTTGATAACTCTTCCACGTGAAATTGTTCAATGGAGTGAAAAACACTCATATTCGACTAAAAAACTTCGAGCACGAGTATATAATTAGCACTCTTTAATTTCAGTAATATAATGTGTTTAACAACCCGGTTAGTTTTGTCACAATTTCTGTATCTGATAAATAAAGGTAAGGACCATAGGGCATTTTGAATCAAAAATAATTACTTACATGCTTGAATTTAATAAATTGTTTTGTTTACCTATAGTACATTGATAACATTTCAAATTGCATAGACAAATAAACATCCCAAAAGCTATTTAATATATTCACAAAATAAATATGTTTGCATTAAGTTATGACACAATTTAATTACGTTAGCCATATTAACTTGATTTTTATTTAGCTGCTTAAATAATCTGCGTTAACTCATTGATAATTAAAACTGATCTCAAAATTGTCATTACGCAACCCACCATCAAAATTTGATTCAAATACTAGCGCAAATAATGCTATTAAATTTAATTAATTGAAGTAACCAAACGATTATAAATTAAAACAATATAATGTAGGTAGTAAATGTCTTTTTAATAGGCCTAAATACAAAAGTTAAGAATACATTAGATAAATTACTCTGTCATATTTTGTAATCATTTAAAGTAAAGACTATTGGATTTTATACAATTCAGAATATTAAACAATACAATAAAGAAATAATTAACTATAAATATAAATATACAATACACAGACACACCCCTATTTTATTTGTAAGTTATGAAACGGTCGTGGCATTTTTCTTTGCCCACTGTTCTGGGGTCATTGTCTTCATTTGTAAAGCATGAATTTCTTTTAGTTCTTCTTCCAAAACGGAATTGACTAGCCTACAAAAAATGTCCATATAAAAAAATAGATTCAATAAATATAACAATTGTTAAAAAATAGTGTTCTTATTAAGTAAAAAAAGAAGAAGTTTACCTACAATTAATTGTGCTTCAACTGTTGCTGGGGAAGCAATAGGGTGGAAGAAATACAGTTAAATTAAACGTAATTAAAAATCAAAAGATTAGATTACGAAGATTTTGTATAGGTATAACTTAAAAATATAATTTAATACAAACACATATGTTTGAAAGTGAAAATTGAAAATATTTAAATACATTTGGGGTACATATTATTTTATAATCTTGTCGAGGACTACGTGAATCTTGTTACAGGTAATTCAAACTGATGGAATAAAATTTAGAGGACTGACTAAGTAAAATTTCATTTAATTTCATAAAATATTAGTATAAACATGTACATAACACAATGATAACCATACGATCACAATGTTAGGTCCATTAGAATATTTCATCACTGGGTTTCATAGTTGGGCTGCATAATTAACAAACTAAAGTTGTACCATAGCTCTCTCACATAACTGTTACATGTATTTTCGCCAAAAATTTAGTAAAAGTAATTACAAACTTCTCGATACCACATTTGCATGAATTTATGGCTAGGTATTAGAGTAGAATTAAATGGCACTGGTCAAAATAAACTAAAACAAATTAAAATGAAAGCCACATAAAACTCTATTAATTATAATCAAAATTCATAAAAATAGAAATATTTAGAGATAATAAAATGTTTAAAAGAGATATATATATATTTAAAAGGAATGAATATGAAACAATATTTTCAACAGATAAATATTAATACTAGCAGAAATAAATTTTTATTAAATAATTATTATTATTTAAAATCAATATTAACTTTGACAAAACTTTACAATGGTAATGCTTTATGAAAAAAATCTTTTGTGTAGCCTTTTTATTAAAAAACAGAGTAGGGCCCTTATATTAAAATATATAATTATTGTACCGTTGTTGTTGAAGTAGAGGCTTTCCTTCAAATTGTTTTGAAACTAATGTTAAATAAAATTTGGCACCACATCCACCAGATAAATCTTCAATCTCCTGAAAAAATATGTTTTATTTAAATATTTAGACATGAATATAGGATATACCAGAAAAATTGTATTTCAAAATGAATCTAAATGTTAAGTGAACAACAATAAACAAAAACAAATGTACATAATCCTAAATGGTGCGAACATTTTAATTTTTTGATTATGTCAATAATATAAAGATATGTTTAAACATTGCATGATATTGAAGCTTGTGGGGCATAGCGATTTAAAATTCAAATATTTGATAATGATTTTTGGAAGTATTTAAATTATTATATGCAGTATATAATTCAATAAGGGTGGAATGTAATCTAATGAAACAAGTTACATAAATGTATAGAACATTATATTTCTATATAATTTTTTCAACAAGCAATGTTTTTAGCTGCAGCCTTCTTTTACAACTCTCTTTCAACTCTTTAGTTCTAATGAAATCTGGAAGCAAGAAGTGGTTCCTTTCAAAGTCTGATTTGAATCAATCAATACAAAGCCTGGAATAGAATCAACAGTGTCAATGACATCAAACATACATCCTCTAAAAATCATAAATTTTTTCTATAAATTATCATACAGCTGATTAATTTGGTTATTGAAGCACCTATAAAACAGATGCATTGCCATGTGGAAACAATACCACCCTGCAAATCACTTCACACAGTTCCTTGTGGTAAAAATGTTCTAAAGTATTGCCCTCCATTTCTTTTTATTTTGTAAAGATAAACACAATTAATACAATAAATGTTTACAAATATGTCAAAGAAGGTAAATTAAAAATATACAATGAAATTTTGAGAAAAGAACTTAATAAGTGTTACTAAGCTATTTTCTGTATATTGAGAACACTTTTTTGAAAATAAAATCCAGGATTTTTCAAAGCATAATATATGGTACTAAAATATAGATCAACTATAATTTTTAAAAAAATGGTCTCACCTCCCTTTAAGGGTCATCAACATTTGCAAATAGAGTGAATGCTGCTTCATACTTTAGTTTATACAAAGCTTTCCAACAACCATCAAAAGATTAATTTTTTTAATCTTTATATGATAGCATTCTAGATTAATTTTCAAACTAAAAATTTGTATTGCTTGACTAACAGGGTCAGAGTAAGAATTCAATAATATTGAATATGATTAAATAATTTTTATTCAATATTTTGAGAGCTCTACATATAACTTGCAACATACTGTACAAATGGAGCATAATCCAACATGGGAATGGGTGATCATAAAAACGAAAGTTTGATCTAGGGTTCATTTTCAGCTGAAAAGTCAGGTTACCACTGGCAAATTAAAAAATATGTATTGCTCTAGTGTAATAACAAAATTAGCATGTACATGATAATACATGGTTGTTTTATCATTTCATGTACTTGGGTGGATACTCATATAATAAATATTTAGAACTCAAATTTTCCGATTTTTATAGCAGAAGTGAAAAATTAAAATATTAATGAAATAAATAATGATCCTTAACACATATTATGATAAAATCAGTGGAGCTGTAAATTATAGTATTTAAACATGTAGTATAGAGAACATATTATTATATATTGATGCATTAGAATGGTGAGGTTTGTATAAAACAAATGTTATTTGTTTGGGTAAAGGATTCTTTATTACTATAGTATTAAAACTGATACTATATAAATTATAATTTTTTAACACTGAATTGGATCAGAAAAGTAAACACAGTATAGGTACATATTTGTGATGTACAAGAAATAGTCCTATTTTATAGTGTTTCAACACAATCTTTGAAACTAGGTCATTCAATGCCTTCTCTCTGGTCGTTTTCTTTGTCAATTCAATAATGTTGTTCTTGCAAGTTTTGCAGCTTTATGAGAATTAAGTTTCACACATTGTTTCAATATCATTTTAAATTTCTTTGGACAATCTGTCTTTTCAGCCTTACAATCTGTCTCTTGCAACTTTATTCATTTATTGTAGAGAGAGGCTTCACAACTAAAAGGGGTCTCATAGTGAGATAACTTAGAGAGAGGCTCCATAACTAAAGGGGCCCTCATAATGAGATAATTTTGTATATCAGGCATGGGATTGGACTTTTAGAAAAAAGCATGAAATATATTTTGCAATGAGAAGTCAGTAGGGGTGCCATGGCTACATGGGGAGTGTAGCCTATAAATGTGCTTGAAGTGCCAAAAAATTTGAAGCATCACTTTGAATTTTTATATCATTTTTAGATGAATTAGAAAAATTACCTTTCAGCCTGAAAAGCCTGAACAATCGCATGCCTGGTATATAGAGAGGCTTCACAAATAAAGGGCCCCTCACAATAAGATAAATTTGTAGAGAGAGGCTTTATACATAACTATAGGGGCCCTAGTAGGTAGATAACTTTGTAGGGGACCATACATTAAAGTATGTATGCAGACAAGGTGGGAAGGGAGGGGGGTAGATGAAAAGCATACAAGGGGAGGGGTGGTAAAGTTTGAAAAGTGTATGTATGCTCCTATAAAAATGCGATGGGCCTTTTTTTACCAGTACCTAGCTAGTAAATAAAATATAAATTCCAAAATAATTAATAACTAAGAATACTGACTTCATTCTGTTAACTGTCCATTTATCACACACAGACAATCTGTTCATTACTGATTGTCTAGAAATAAATGCTACAGGAGACTATTTCATTATTTATATGAGTGTTAATAACTAGTTACTGTGGCATATTTATTTTCAATCTGACAAATATAAATAATATAGATTTTATAAATTTGGGCCATTATTTATTGAATTCAGATTTAACATTGAATTATCATTGGTCAGTTGAGAAGAGTACATTTCACAAAAACGACCTATTTTTAAATTAGGGAAATTATAAACTCTATCATTGTAGCCCATACTTTTACAATGCCAGAATAAAGTCTCCACACTTACACTACTTTCTTACTGTACATGGGGGAACAACATGTATATAACATAGTCTGTTTAATAAATTGAATTTCAACTGTATATGCATATTCTTCAAGTGTGTGTATGTGTGTGGGGGGGGGGCAGATGAAAAACATACAGGTGCATACATAAGGGGTAGGGGGCCAAAATTGGAATAATCACAGTGTACATACTTTATGGATGGTCCTTAGAGGCCATCAATGAAAGATACTTTGTAGTCAAAGATTTATAACTTTTAAACAAAAAATGGATGAAAAATCTTATTATGAATAAAAAAGATAAATCATAAACAAAATGATACATCTAATTCCAATCACAAATTAAATATTTATATACAATATATAGTTTTTGACACACCTCCCCTCAAATTATTTTATTGGATATGTGTCTTCCCCAGGAGTCCCTCCCAGACATGAAAATCTGAAAATTTCCAGAAGCTTCTCATGCCTGATAAAAAGGTCTTTAATGTAAATTGTAGGTGTTAAGAATGTCAACATTTACAAAATATTAAAAAGATCAAAAATCTAAAGATTTTTAAAAAACAAAGTCAATAGGATGTCATGGCTATGCAGCAAGTGTATTAAGAATAATAAGAAAAATAAAACAATTTTTTTAAATAATTATACAAAATAAAAATATTCCTGACTAACTTTCAAATTCTCTGGCTGCTATGAACCATGTGATAAAACTGTGTGGTTATTATGTCTATAATTGCATGCCCAAGATTTTATGCAATTTTTATTTGTTTGTATATAAAATTGGGATCTGTATGCACAGGACCTTTTCTATGGTAATTGTTGCCAAGATCTTGTGTATGTAGAGCCTAATTTCATATATAAACAGATAGGAATTGCATGACATCTTGGGAAATATAAACAAGACATTTGCATGCACAAGAACTGGGCAATAATTGCCAAAGAAAAAAGTCCCCTTGGTAGCCCATCCTGACATACCATACCTTACATTAATGTTTCATTTAGTCACTTAAAAATAGATGCAGGTATGATCTTTATTGATGTATCAATTATATTTTTTATAATTAATTATTAAAATACATTAATATTTCAATGTAGTGTTAGTGACCATTTGTGGACATTTCAATTTATACAATATACGTCTTATACGATCTACAATGAATGTCCATAATCAGTTGGAAGAGTTTTTAGCTGTTGACAACAATTTGATGACACTAAAAGATTGTAATTTATTAGAAATTGTACCTTTGTTTAATATATAATAAAAAAATAGTGTAATATGTTATTATTTATGTTACAAAAATATGTTAAATTTGAACTTTGTGCAAAGAAAAATCATTTATCAGTTTTGAACAAAAATAGGAATGTTCAATGATTTATAGTTGTTAATATAATGATCGGACAGTTTGTGAAGGACATGTCCACAATTGGTTGGCACTGCCCGACCATTTGTGGACATATCTATAATTCAAATGATTTCAATGTTCATAACTGATTGTGTCAACACAATTGGTCGGCACTACCCGAACATTTGTGGACATTGAAATCATTAAAATTATGGAAATGTCCACAAATGGTTGGGCAGTGCTGACTGATTGTGCATACAATTAGTTATGAACATTGAAATCATTTGAATTATAGGAATCTCCACAAATGGTCAGGCAGTGCCAACCAATTGTGGACATGTTATCCACAAACCATCTGATCATTATATTATAAACTACAAATCATTGAACATTCCTATTTTTGTTAAAAACTGATACATGATTTTTTTTCGCACAAATTTTAAATATTTTATAATGTAAATAATAACATATTACACTATTTTTTATTATATATTAAACAAAGGTATAATTTCTAATAAATTACAATCTTTTAGCATTAAAAAATTGTTGTCAACAGCTAAAAACTCTTCCGACCAATCATGGACATTCATTGTAGATCGTAAAAGATGTAAATGAATAAGACGGAGATTGTATAAATTGAAATGTCCACAAATGGTTGCCAACATAGCACTTGTGTCTCATCTATAAAATCAAAACATTTGAAGAAATATACTGATTTAACTTTTTAAAATATATTTCATTTTTATCTTATTTTATACACCTTTATTTTATTACCCTCTTTAATTATTATTACTATCTAGAAATATAAATCAAAAAATAATAAAATTTGATCAGAAACTTTAATTCTCCTTCACAGTTAGAAATATATCAATAAATCTTATAATTACCAAATATTCAGGTTCAAACGATGTTTTTAATTTAAGTTCTAATTGTTCTTTTGTAATAGGCATTTTTAAATAATAACAAATTGTTACAAAAAATAAATGATATAATCGACGAACTCAGCGCGTATATTAAAGGGATATTAATAATATAAACAAGAATAGATAACATGTAGCATATATAAAATAAAGTTATCATATTTGGCAAGCAATTTATCTATTAAATTGTATTAATTTTTATAAACAATTATTTTCCGAAAATTACGTTTAAAAACGTAAACACTGCTTAATTAAAATGTTAAATAACTTTAAACCTTGCTAACACTGTTTATTATTTAAATTTACTGCAATAAACAAATATTAAAACAAATAAAACAATATATTTAAAAATAAATAAAATATTGTGAGGTCAAAATTTTTACCATATATTATAGTCATGTACGTAATACTTAGAATCTTCAAAGTTTCAAGCAATATGACTAGCTGAAGCGAAATAATTATGATGTAAAACATAAAAGATTAGAACTCAAATTACACAATAATTCCGCAATAAACAAAAAAATACATTAAATTTGTATTATAAAATATTAATTGATATAATTTATATAATTTATCTATGATTGATATATTGGCTTGGTGATAAAGTTCTTGGAGATAAATGAGCTTACGAGCTTTTAAAACCAGTCCCAGACGATCAATATAGTTGAATGGTTGAAGTTATAGAAAGCAATAGTCAACCACATGATGAAGCTACTTGGTAAAAAGTATCTCAAAATGTCATGGATTCCACATAAATTGTCGAAAGACAACAAGAACAATCGTATGGCTTTGTGTGCGACAAATTTTGTATTATTAGAACGAAATAATTTCTTAAATCAACTGATCACAGTCAATGAATGCTGGATATATTGAGAGAACGAAGGAAGCCAACCTGACAGTCACAAGAGATGTTGGGCAGGTTCTGGTGATAGCCTACCAATGGTGGTAAAGCAAACGGAAATGACAACGAAAAGTATTTGGCGATTGTTTTTTGGGACGTGAATGGTGTTATTCTGCTGAAGACATTGGAAATGTTAGCATTAACACTGAAGTTTATTGTGAAGCTCTCGAGGAATTGAATTAACCGCTTTAAGAGAAAAAAGACGAAGAATGACAGATAGTTTACAAAATTTTCATTTTTTACATGACAATGCTAGACACCACACTGCTCAATTGACACAAACGATACTCATAGAATTAAGCTTCAAGTTGTGCCACATCCTCCTTACTCGCCGGACTTGGCACCCAGCGATTTCTATTTTTTTAGTGCTTTGAAAGCAGGTTTCAAAGGTAGCAATTTCAACAATAAAGAAGAAGTTCAAGCTACGATTGAACAATGGATTCAAAACAAACCACCATATTTCTTCAGAAATGGAATTCATATGCTGCCATACCCCTGGAGAAGATGTATCGCTCATGGTGGTGATTATTTTGAAAATTTAAAAGACAATGATAATGAATTTTAAACGTTTAATATTATACTTTCTTGTAATGCTTTTTTGTAAATCATCACCATAAATAAAAGGTTTTTAAAAACGCACGAACTTTATCACCAAGCCTATATATGTAATAGTTTTATAATCAATATCAATTTTTACAGAAATTTACCGAATTTATAAGTAAAAGTATAATTTCAATATTAAATATGTTTCTTATAAACCACAACTATATATATATACTATCTTTTTTGAAGTATACTATCACCATTAGTATCGGTTTCTGTCGATCCTGGCAAAGAGCGCCAAATCAAAGTCGACACGCGTAAATAGTAGTTGTACAAACAACATTCCGTGAAATCTGACATTAATCTTCATCCGTAAATAATTAAATATTTTCATTTAATCGAATTATATAATCATATTAGTGATAATATATTTAACTAGGTATTAATCATGCATGATTATTATTAAACCCATTACTAATGGTCATGTTACTCAAGTAAAGTTCTAAATAATGCACTCAAATAATCTTATTATTTCTAATAACTTATTTTGGATTAGCAGAGTATTGATCTAATATTTAAATAATTGAGACAAATCTGTAATTTAAAAATTTCTCTGTTTCACTTTGGCATCAATATTCGAAATTTTTAAAGTTGTATTTTAATGTTATACGTTTAATTATAGAAATATATAAAGCACATATTATATTTCATTTTAATTCCTTTACATTTATTTATTATAACTATTTTATTTTTTAAAATACAATATGAAATTCTTTATAAGTATAAAAATATCATATTTATATTAAATAAAGGATGTTAAGTACAATATTTATTTTCGATTTTAATAAATAATTTTAACATCATGCACCGTTTATTAATATTTTTAATTCAAGCATTATATACTTAAATTACATCCTGAAAACAATTTTAAATACTTTTAAAATATGCTGCATTTCTTAAAACACTGTATAAGTATTGCTAAAATATACTGATATTATAAAAAACAATATTTGATAAGAGGGTAGCAGACATTAATTTGTACTGAATGTGAGTGACTTCATGTCAGAGCCGTGGGAACGTTGTAAAAATGGGTGCGAACTGGACTAAAAAGGCATTTTCCGCAACATTATTAAACTTAAATTAACCTCCTAAAAATTGTCAACTAACATGCGATGTTATGCTTATCGCAATTATATTAATATGTTTATATGTTCATTAAAGACAGATATAATTAACAAATATATAAGGCTTTTATAATTCGGTTCAAATTTTTAAAATATGAAAGTTTATGAAATCATCGATATTTACTGCAGCAACAGAACTGGATGGAATGTACCTAGGTTTCAGATAGGTTTCAAAATGTGACTACAACTTCACAATGCATAATATCCAACATAAAAATAAGAAAAAATCAGCTCACATTTTGACTAATTATACTTCGTACCACCCACCCCCTTCAAGCTTAATGGCATTTCATAACAGCCCATAGCCTTAATGTCATAATTGAATAATTAAAACAGTCAAAAAAATGAATAAATTTGAATTTAACATTTTTTAAAAAGATCACTGAATGATTAACCTAAATTTTCAATTTTTTAGAAAATTATATGAAATGTTTATATTTAATAGATTTCATTAAATTGTTTAATAATATTAAACTAATTTTTCGCTTAGGATAAAGCATCTTTAAAATTCAGTACAGAAACTAATTTTTTTATTGTGTTCGATGTGTTCAGATTTCAGTAAACACATTTGTTGAAAAAGCATAGAAATATATTTCATTTAAATTTATAAATGTGCATTCTAGATAAATAAAGAAAAAAATCTATTTTGTATTAAAATAATAGATATATTGTATGTTGTCAGAAATATCCATGAGATAGACACTTATGAATTAATTGAATAATTAATAGTGAACCAAAAATCACTTAAATGGAATACATTTTGAAAAAAAACTGTGCGTATCATCTGCTGACAAACGCTGAAAATTGATTTAAGAATATTTTACATCAAATAATAGAATAAATATGGATCAGTCTGATAGAGAATGAAATAATTACTAGTTTTCAATGGGGTATTAATTAAAATTGTGTGGAGACACAAGCCTCACTAACAACTATGTAGTGCTAATATAAAGCAATCTAAAATAAACAAAACAACAAGCGAATTTAGATGAAATCAATAAGTTGACTTAGAGGAGATATAGGAATTGAAATGACATAATAGTTTATTTATGTACACAAATATCCTAGTTGAAACTAATTCATGATAATAATGCCAAACAACAAGAAATCAGCTAGCATGTCCATTGATTCATCATCAATAGGAATCGATAAGAGATCAATGAATTAATATTGATTAGTAAGTAAGTATGAACTACAGAGAAAGTGTAAAAGGATAGATAAGAATTAAACTTTTAATTCTGTGAAATGTAAAAAATAAAAACATTACTCAACAGAATAAATTTAATTTTAATATCAATTAAATATGTCTTTAAATTATAATCTTTTTATATGAACATCTTCAAATTGTTATCATAATGATATTTATCGTTACCAGGACAGCAATACTTTTATACAGAGTAACTAATAGACACAGACGCTCATTGACATAACCTTGCTCAACGCTGATGAAATTTACTGCTGATTGAGAGAATCAAGGTGGGGTTTAAAGTTCTGCAAATTCTCCCAGATGAACCCTAGAAAAGGAACGATAGGAGAGGAGTTTGAGAGGAAAGATGGAGAGAGCAGAAGATAGAGGAGATGAGAAAGGATATAAAAGAGGAGAAAGTAGATAGAAGAGGAGATAGAAGAGGAGAGGAGATAGAAGAGGAAAGGAGATAGAAGAGGAGATAGAAGAGGAGATAGAAGAGGAGATAGAAGAGGAAAGGAGATAGAAGAGGAGAGAGGAGATAGAAGAGGAGATAGAAGAGGAGGAAGGAGATAGAAGAGGAGAAAGGAGATAGAAGAGGAGAAAGGAGATAGAAGAGGAGGAAGGATATAGAAGAGGAGAGGAGATAGAAGAGGAGAAAGGAGATAGAAGAGGAGAGGAGATAGAAGAGGAGAAAGGAGATAGAAGAGGAGGAAGGATATAGAAGAGGAGAAAGGAGATAGAAGAGGAGAAAGGATATAGAAGAGGAGAGGAGATAGAAGAGGAGGAAGGATATAGAAGAGGAGAAAGGAGATAGAAGAGGAGAAAGGATATAGAAGAGGAGAAAGGAGATAGAAGAGGAGAAAGGATATAGAAGAGGAGAAAGGATATAGAAGAGGAGAAAGGAGATAGAAGAGGAGAAAGGATATAGAAGAGGAGAAAGGAGATAGAAGAGGAGAAAGGAGATAGAAGAGGAGGAAGGATATAGAAGAGGAGAGGAGATA
>JAUZNC010053289.1:0-14850 GCA_034780395.1 Vannuccia rotundouncinata | reverse complement strand
AAGACAA
This sequence comes from Vannuccia rotundouncinata, assembly GCA_034780395.1. Taxonomy (NCBI): domain Eukaryota; kingdom Metazoa; phylum Platyhelminthes; order Proseriata; family Coelogynoporidae; genus Vannuccia; species Vannuccia rotundouncinata. Next base: position 14,843 of record JAUZNC010053289.1, on the reverse strand, counting down.
AACTTAGGGATATGCAATTGAATTAATAATAATATTTATTTGTTATCAGCTAATTTATAATGAGTATTGTTAAAAACAGTTTCATTTAAAAGATACAATTAATTTTTCGATTTCCCTTTTAAAATTGGTTTATATTTTAAAATGTTTAAGTATGGATTATTATATAAGAAAGCATTAGATATAGATTTTTAATTTCAATAGTTAATTAATTTACTCTTTATTAATGTATATAATTTACAATGCATCAGCTTTGTTTCAACAAATAATTTTAAAACCATTAAAACCCTTATATTTCAATTAATTTGATTAATTTTTCATAACCTGTTTGCATTAAATCAATATAATATATATTTATTAAGTAACTATACATTATCTGATCAATATTTATATATATATCTATTTTCCATAAGTATTTTTTTTACAATTTTTCATAAGGTATTCATTGCTTATACTGAAAAAAAATATCATTCATTATTTAATATATAGTGGAATTAATATACAATTATAAAAATGTCATGTTATATAAGGTATGAATAATTTTTTATTTTAAAATTGGACTAATTATGTATGATAAATTGCTAATGCTAAAGAGAGGGTTCAAGTTTAGTGCCTGAATATAATCAAAAATCCGATACTCCTGAGAAAGAGAGAGATAATAATATGGAACCAAAATCAAGTTAATCTTTAAGTGAGGAATAATCAGTTCATGATAATCAAAGATATGATATAAAAATATACAATTGGTATTAATTTGGTTCCCAGTATTTATACGCAGGATTATTTATATTTTAAAATTATAAGTAATATCTTAATATAACTTTCACAAAAAAACTAAAAAAAGTCGAATTAATATATCTGTAAGTACATTATAAAATTTTTAAGATATTTTTTTTTTGTACTTCAATTCTAAATTTAAAACGAGTAATTTTATTGTCACTCAAAAATAGAAATAATATTACATGATGGAATATTGGCAAATTTAATTCAACATGAAAACAAAAATAGTTGTTTATGAAATGGACAGTTAGAGATATCAATAAAGACATGTTTCATATACGAAATATTCATAATTAGAATTTTTTAAGTATAGATGATGCAATAATCTAAAATATATTAAATGATTTTAAAAAATAATAAAGGATTTTCTAGAAGGTTTGGTTCACACATTAAAACAATGAAGTCCTATTAATAAACAATTTCAGTAAGGTATAAATAAGAAATACAGATCACAATTAAGATACAAAACAGAAAATATGCCAGATTGAGAAAGTGGTTATTTTCATCCTTTAAATTCAAAAATCACTTTCGAAGGAACACCCAATTCTTCAAGTGTACTGAAAGGAATAAAAAATGTTTTGGTATTTGAGACTATAATATGAATTCTTTTTTAAAACAGATGAAAGTTTAATTTACCTTTGTGCCGATTTATTGAAAGGCAAGGAGCCACAAATAAGATACCCTCGGTCCATTTTCATGGCGAATTCTTCCAAATTTTCAATTGAATCGCGAAGTATTGGACCCGAAATACGGCCCTTCTGACCTGTCCAGTTGGATGGGGGTTCCGATAAAACATGTGTTAACTGGAATCTATATAGATTGGTAAGTTATAGTAAAAAAAGTAATAAAAAAGTCAATTGCATAAAGCGGTAGGATTAAAACTCCAGGAAAATCAATAGATTTAATTTCATACGGATTGCATAAACTATTACCAGTAGTTAGTTAAAATATTTACGCCGTCGTAAATGCTTGAAAATCGATATATTATTTATATATTTAAGAATGTTTGATTTTTAATTTACATTATACAAATATAGACATTTCTCATAAATCATTTTCCTCACAAATGAAAAGCGTTTTAATTTTATATACTTAGTTAAACGTACTTATCAATATAAAAAATCTACCTCATATCCCAATTCTATAGCGTAACGCTAAACAATATCATTTTTAAATTTGTGGAGATCAGACAAGAACATTGCATTTGATTTTCCAAACTTTAAACGAATAAAAAAATTGTATTTAAACATATTTTAAATCTAATTCATGAAATACTACTGATAGTAGAATAGTTTAATTATAGTGTATATTAAAATAATTAAAAATATTTAAAACTTTAATAATGATTATATAAATATTACATTAAAAAATTAAAGATATAAAAAAACATCATGTGTCCATATTTAGAGGGATTTAAATCAATATAAAATTTAAAAAATATAGTTATATTAGATATTAATATGGTTTTATGCAGTATGCTAAAAGCAATTTATTCAAATTGTTCAACAAGCAAACAACTTAATTTTATAATTAAACATACAAAAAACTTTCAAAAACGATTTTAAATAGATTTATATGTCGATAATTGATTTTAATATTATAATCAATTGTCAATTAAAAAAGTAAAAAATCTCCGACAAACCGGATTTGAACCAGTGACCTAAGGATTGCTGCAACCACTACAGTCCTCCGCTCTACCAACTGAGCTATTGTCGGTTACGCTATTCAAACGGTTTTAAAATAATGGATACTCTAAATGATAATTCGCAGTGATTTATTGTATAGATTTACTTTTCGAAAGTTGTACCATATAAAAAAACTCTTCATTGTCTGTGTGTGCTACTTTAAGAATGGGTACAAAAAATATACGTTATTAAATCTGTAACTAATTTACAGATAAATCTTTCCAGCTTACCGTTCGGGGAACTTTTTCTTTAATTCATCTAAATCTTCATGACAAACTTTCATGTCTTCTTCAGTTCGGTTAAAGAATACTAAATGTACGAGACTGAAAAAAAGTTATCGAACAAACTTTATATTATCTACATATAAAAAATAAAAAATATCTAATTAACGATATTCACCGAATGGTTTTTTTATGATGCAACACTGTGTTGAGAATCCTGGTCATTGGGGTGATACCAGTGCCCGCAGCAAACATATACACAGACACGAGACCCTGAAGTACCGCCCATGACATGCGCCCGAGTGGAACACTTAGTTCGAGAGAGTCACCCACACCCAGCTTGGCTAGAGTCTGACTCATTCGACCATCAGGGTAAATCTTGACCAATAAGAGAACAGCACGTCCGTCCGTCTCTTTGGCCGGAAGATGAACGTCGATAAGGCTGGAGCAGACTGGGGTGTATGGTCGTGTTACCTCTTCGTCTAGTTAGAGAAAAAGAGGTGGTGATATGAGGTCACTTCACTGCTGTACAGAGAGTATAGCTACCATCAATAACAGCTCGGGCAATAACATGGTGGCCAAGCGGTATCCGAATTCGACAATTGTCTGGCCACTCAAACTCCAATAGTCGGCAGTTGTGGTTTAGGTTCGTAATTTTCAGCAATTTACAGGACAGATATTCCAGAGCTGTGGTGCAAAATGATACAAGAGAATTATATCTAAACAAAATACACTTAATACGATTACGTTACAGTCATTTAGAATTTTATTACAATTGTTTTAATGTACACCATAAGACGCATCGTCGCTTCTTAAGAGAATAACAACATTGAAATATCCACTTATTAACCGATAAAACAAAACAACGATGATTATAACATTAATCTAAAATGAATTAGAAATATATTTGGTTAATTGTACAACCAAAACTAGCCAAAATTCTGAAAACAATATTAAAACCTCCCGAAATAGACAAAATATTAATCCGCGTGGTCTTAAGCATCTTTGAGCCTAATTTCATAGAGATATAATTTGAACAACCATAGATATGAATCATTAAATATGTATCTGTTGGCGACCAGTTAGAAACCCCGATCAGTTTTGAGAACTTAAAAAAAATAAAAAAGTTTTCAACTGGTCGACTAATTGAGAACTTTAAAAATAATCTAAATTACGTCGTTTTTCGTATTTGTCTAAAAGATTAATGCGCGATATTAGTAAATTGAAATTATTTAAACAAAATTAAATATATAATTTTATACCAATTTAGATGTTAAATCTAAATTTATGAGTTATGTACGTTTAGATTTAGGCTTGTAGTTGGAAAGAAAAATATCTATGTCTAAAAAGATAAACATTTTAGCCTATTGTTACTCATAAACTATATTATTAATTAATATAATTACTGTTTTTAAACGAGCTATTTATAAATAATTCGATGGAATTATAGAAATCTACATAAAATAATTTCTATGGTTCATATGTATATGATGCTCCATCGAGGTAATTGTGACTTTGAATAATGCAACATAACAAATTGGGATGTTAACTTCTAGAAGTCACACCTTAATTATAAGTAACCAATGATTAAATAATAAAAATACATAACGAATAAACCAATTAATAAAAGAGAAACATTTATTACATGGTATAGCTGCAGTAGAAAAAGCTATAGAATGGTTTGATGTACAATGGGGAGTACTAAGTACTCTGTAATGAGATTGGTGACTGTTTCCACCTTGCCTTTTAGGGATATCGGCGTGTTTCGTTTATCTTCGCTGATCTGTACTTCGCTTCGATACCTGTGCTCATATATTATGATATATACCGTACTAGCTTATTAGCTTATCACAATTTATCAATTATTGATGCGTTTTAATAACGGGTTTTCCTCTTTAAAATAGGTTTTGTTTAACTATTTTAATTTACTAATACCGCGTATTAATTAATTTGACAAATACGAAAAAGGCGTAATTTAGATAATTTTTGAGTTCTTAACAATTGGTCAACCAGTTGACAACTTTTTATATTTTATGATTAAAAGTTCGAACTGGTCGTTGTTATGTTTGTATCTATAGATCTCTGTGAAACTTGGCTCAAAGATGCTTAAGACGACGTAGATTAATATCTTTAATGGGTCGTAGGTTTCAACATCTTTTAGTTCTTCTAGGTTAATGGTCGTCACAATTTTGGCTTGTTCTGTCTTTACAATTAACCATATAAAGACGGAATACCCCAAACAAGAAGTAATGATCAAACTTATGTGGAATAGTTTCATAATTTAAAACGAATTATTCAACAATTGGTTAACCCTGCCAGTACTATGCCTCACTTTCAATTATGTCTGTGGTCGGCACGACAATGTCTTTGACCACTCGACCAATGATCGAAAGCGGTTTGACAACTCCTCTCTGTCTGGGCTGGTTGTGCAGCTGAAGTTCAACTGTGCGGTAGTCATCTTGGCAGTTGAGGGATTCAATTTGTGGGGTTAGAGAGGGAAGCAGGACTATTGAACAAAGAGGGATACATAACTATCAGACACTAAAGAACCAAATGCAGTGCAGAGTAAAAATAGGTCTCACTTATATCAAACAGGTGGTATTCACTGTCAAGAAATGTTCGAATAAATAGAGAGATTTCATTGGTCGAGGATTTACGCGTCATCAAGATCACGTGATCTGTTAACTGGTTCAAACGACGCTTTGAAATGATCTTGAGTATAATCAGGTCGTTCTGTCCAGTGTCCTCCCAATCCCAGCTGTTATTGAGAGAAGAAAAATACGTAGAATATGCCAAACAGACCTTTATTTAAAAGATTTTAATTTGTAATTTATTTAAAACTTTTTATAGTATGCTTAACTTGAATATTAATTTTATCAAGAGCTATGATATCCTTTACCTGGGTTGAGACATTGGTTTGTTGCTGGATGGAGTCGGTCTCATAAATGGAGTCAACGCTGAAAGTGGAAAACATTAAATCCAAAAAACTTGAACAAGATTTATAATTTATTTGAATAAATTTTTTACTAAACAACATTAAATATAAATTGTATGTTATATTGTGACATAATGTGGACTTACAATTAGGGGTCTTTCTGTTTGCGCCAAGTTCCAGAACACCGATTTGAAGGTTGGCAATCATATTTGTATTGACATAAGCATGAGCCTGGAGCCAAGTTGACGCGATACAATTATTATTAATTAATTAATTTACAAACAGTGAATTCAAAATTTGTATAAAACTCCTTCCGGGCCTCAAATTTAAAAGAAAAATATAATATCTAAATAAGTTGACAAGAAAGTAGGCAACCAAGTCAGAAGAGACAACAGCCAAAACGGAACTAAATTTATCACAGTTTTATAAAAAATGATTTTGCAACTTCAATATTTCTCATTTTCAAAGATAAAACGAATTTATTTAACAAAGAAAAGATTTCTATAATATTTTATTATAGTTTAGGCATTATGCGATGGAATCCACATAAATCTGATAAATATATTTTACATCCTACATGATAATTATCTCCTTCTTTGGTTATAAAATTTTGTAAAACAGTAATTAAATACATTTCGTCGTGATCAAAATTTTAATTAAAGGAAATCTTTCCACTTTTACTGAAGAGAACAAATAATTATTATAATAAATTATTTAAAAGGATCAAAATAGTTTAAAAACGAATTCTGATAATTCTGAAGTGTGGACATTCACTTCTTATTTGGATTTCAATTATTCACTTTTAAATGTTTGGAATTTTATCATTATACTGTAAATATACTTTCCTATAGCTACTGCGTGACTTATGGGCCACCCTAACATATCGAAATCTTTGAAAAATTTCTCTAATAATTATAATATAATACGCAACAAACGACCCCAAAAATAGAACCAGAAAACAATACGAATACTTCGTTTTAAATAATTTTACAAACTAGTCACAGAGCAAACATGGTCACAAAACATTAAATAATATTCAAAGAGATCCAATAACACCATTTTACTTCGGCAGTTTGCGAAAGTCCTACCTGCTAACGACAGTTAAAGCCAAAGGACTTCCGATCCCACAAGCACGGAAAGAGCTCCGGTTTATTAAAAATATCGATTTACAGCCTGTGCTCAGTGCAAGACGTAATTACTAGAACAAAAGAAGCCTATTATTTTAACTATGATGCCCCTCATAAATATCATAATGTTCTCGTGATTGTAAAAACAACGTTCATTATAGACACATTAATCTGCAGCACACGGATAGTGCATACAGAGATGGACGTCGGGAATACAATTTTTATCATAGACACGCCTATAAGGGCAGAATTTATAATTAGGAGTCTCACGATTTCTCTCTTTATACAATCAAACGAAACTGTTACCATAGAAACAACACATATGGATGCAAACCGGAACAGTTTCAATTAGGACAAGAATTTGAATCAAAAAAATTCCCCAAAACTAAATTAATGCCAACCTCCAAGGAATTGGGTGTTCATGATTTCATAATAGAGGTATTCAAAGAAGCAAGAAAAGACACATTGGTGGAAAATAATTATCTGAAAGAATAAAGTGTCTTCGGGGAAACGAATTTAATATCACGAAATTTTTGTTGTCGAAAGTATAGACTTATTTTTGTTAAAAAAGGTAAAAAAGACAAACATTTAAAACAGATTAAAATGACGAAATAATAAAGTAAGATTCTCACAACTCGAAAGTCTTCAGTGGCATCTCGTCCGCTAGCCCCGAGCAGAACTTCGAATCCACCCGGGTGATATTCGGCAAAGACGGACACGTCAAACACGCACACTGCAGGTCAAGAGAGAGAGCTTCCGGAGATATTTCATGCATTTGGAGGCTATAATGATGCTTAAAGCGAACCGTTTTACCAAATGTTCCACAATTAAACTGTCCATATTTAACTAAAGTGGTCAATTAACATATCTTAGCTGGATTCAATTTTGCACAAATATTGATATAAACAGATTAATAATTGTGCATTCAAATATCCGATTTACATAATTATGCGAACAATTCATTCTATATCAAATAAAATGATTTCAAAGCATGCCTCACACTGGCCTTTGTGCTGTAAAGCCATCCAAGCGTCACCATCTTTGTTGTGGTTAGCGAGTTCCGCTTCTGTGATTGGCTGATTGCTTGGACGACGGTTTTGATAGGCTGGACTGCGAACATAGGCATTCCAATGACCCCATCCTCTGAAATTGTTTTGTTGAAAATAATCATCCTAATTATATTATAAAAGTACAAAATAGGTAAATAAGTTATAATTGGTACACCGTTAATAAATAAATATGAATAAATGACACCTTTATGAATTACTCACTTTACTTTTTTACTTGATTCCAACATTAGTGAGTTATCTTGGGAATCATGATTCTGGGGCAATGTTGACTTTTTATTAGCTTGATCTTCAATTGGACTATTTTTAGGAGAGTTCTCTGCGTCGTCCAAGGATAATTCACCTAAAATGTTTCATACAAGACTATATATAATTAATGCATGCAGGGCGGCGATGTCAGATGAAGTGGTCATCGAGTTCGTAAGTAAAACACAACGAAAATATTATAGTAAGGATCAGAAGAATATTAACCAGGTTATAATATTTTGATAATTATATCACCCTCTCAAAATACGGTTGACAATAATCCAAAAATCATAAATTAATTATTCTTACTATTTTAAGAGTAAAAATGTTTTAATACTCCATACAAAGAAATAGTCTATTTCTATCATAACAAGACGAAATGTAAGTTTCTACAAATAATAATAATATAAACGAATTAAAAAAGTTAAGTACAAATACGGAATATAGATACATTACCTAAAAGTAGAAAAAGATTTTCTAATTGGATTGTTTCAATAATGATTTCAATCTTGTGTACTAGTTAAATCTAACAAGGGTATATTTCAAATGTTAGTACAATCAAAATTAATTAAAAAACACAATATCAATGAACATGGAATAAGGAAGACGGTATTGCTATAGCAACCACAACACAATAATCAGACAACAATCATGCCTGCTGATAATTACCAGCCATAATGGCGGATTTGGATGTTTGGCAACCCAGTCTGAGATTTTATGTGGAATTCTTGAATCTCTTAAAATTCTTCACCCAGTTTAGTTCCCTTACTAGTAGTCACCGACTAATAAAGACAATTAAAATGACCGAAAATATTATTTATAATTAAAAGAATGATTATTATAAGAGAAAAGTTCGTGAAAGTACAGACAGTTGCAATTACACCAATAAACAAGCACTCTTCTGAGATGAAGGAATGATAACTATGTGTATCAATTATATATAATTATAAAACTGTGAAAAAAGCCATTTTTTGGACTTTATAAAGAAATAACCTTAATTAGAGAAGAAAGCAAAATAGGTAAATGTTACAATGAATTCGATAATAAATCAATGATATTTAAAAATCACGATAATATTTGTCCATGAAACTATGACAATATAATTTGAAAAAAAACAAGAAATTTTAAATATATAAATTAATATGGTCCGTATTTTATAGACCACATAACCTCTTATCTATTGTTGGTTATAATTATATAAAAATAAAAACCATGAATTGAAAGTAAGAGCTGCAATAATTTCCAGTTCTATTAAAACGTTTATATTAAAGAGCTTTATAAAATATTCAAGATTAAAAAACTTTTGATGTGATCATTTTAAAACTGTTAATTCTTTTTGTTAGGACCATATAAATTCACTAGCATCCAATTGGTTCAAATAACGTCGCAATGTTTTGATTTTAGGTGTTAAGTTATTTAAGGATAAAAAGTGATCTAAATTTTAAACAACAGTTGTGAAAGTTGTCTTTAATTATAAAGGGTAATATGAAACACAATTGTGAATGACTTTGTTGTTGGATTTTTTATCAATATTTTAAAAGATTTACCAAATTATAGTTCTATTTTGTGTGTTAATGAAACTGATACGTCCAATAAATGACATTAAATGGTTTTAATAGCTTCAAAAATTGAACAAAATAGTTGAAATTAAATTAAAAAATTACTAAGCACCAATAAATCAATGATTTAATTAAGATTGTAGAAGAAATTAAATAAAATGCACTTCATAATTGGCATTGGGGATGACAGCAAATTTTTTAGTTATCAGATTAAAAAAAACATATCATACAATTTAAAAATATAAATGTTCATCAAAGAGGCTTCAGAAAATTCATTGAGTTATATGATGTATAGGTAGAGACATGATTAACATAACTGTATTTCTGCAGGCATGGAAAAAGCTGATCCTAAAAAGTGGAAGTTTGTTTTAGGGCCCACCTGCCAGTTGAAAAGTCAGATTACCACCACTGGCATATTAGAAAAAATACATTGGCCCAGTTTAATAAAAATGCATTACAATGGTGAGGTTTGTATAAAACAAATATTAGTTGTTTGGGTAAAGAGGCATTACTATTTTATTAATTGATACAATATAAATTATAATTTTTCAATACATAACGGTTTATAATTATACTAAGTTAAATGGTAAATAGATTATACAGTAGAAATTATATTTTATGAAGGTGGTATCAGAAAAATAAACACAGTAGGTACATGTGATGTACAAGGAATAGTTTTATTTTTAGTGTTTTAACACAATTTTTGAAACTAGGTCATTCAATGCTTTCTCTCTGGTCATATTTTTGTTTTTACTGTAAGTATTACAGCTTTATAATTATGGGAATCACTTTTTTCAGATTATTTACTCCTCAATTGTTTCAACATAATTTGAAATTTTTTCTGACAATCTGATTTTTCAACCTTTTTCTCCTGACTTCTGCAACTTTACTCGCTTATAGCAACAGTTTGGATATTTGTTAATAGATTTTTATTTGGTTTATTTAAAAAAGAAGTCAAATGCAGTTGTGTTGCAAGATTGCAGTGAATTTGACAGTATGTATGACATCGTATGTGACAATTTTTATCTGCAATGATTTCGAATCGAGGATATCCCCCATGGAGTTAATCGAAATTTGCACCATCAGACACACTAGTTGATGTTTTTACAACAATTTCAAGATATGAGAAGTTATTTCCTTGCAACACAGCTGCCCACCAATGATCAAGTTGCTTATATTTTGTAAAGACAGGAAGAGAACATGTAACTTGACATCACTGAACTTCAAGGTCATACTTATCACATTCAATAAAAGAAAATTTGACCAGCAAGATATCTATCAACATCTTCACAAGAGGCAATCATCTGTATAAGAATCTGTACACTGATGTTTGTATAGAAAAGATTGAAGAATAAGGCCCATCTGACTAAAAGGTTATCATAATATTGAGATAACTTGGTAGAAAGAGGCTTCATAACTAAAGGGGTCCTCATAGTGAGATATCTTTGTAGTCCAAGAAGTACAACATCTAACAAATACCTACTGTATCTAAACAAAACAATTAGAATTAAAAAATAATATTATGAATAAAAACTGACAAATAATAAGCATAACTGCATATCTAATTACAATCAATCAAAAATAAATTTTATACATGACAAATTATTTACATACAATATATAGTTTTTGCTCCCCTAATATTTATTCATTGGATATGTGTCTCACAAGAGTCCCTCCGAAGACTTGAAAAAATCGGAGATCCAAAAATTTTCAGAAGATTTCCATGCCTGATTTCTACTGCTATGTTTACACCTTAAAGATTTACATATAAATTCAAAGGAAAATTAATCTAGAATTGTTTTGATAATTATTATAATGTTACTATCATTATGTCGTGTATACAGTACAAAAAATTGTACCTATTAATCATTAAATAATATTCTTTAATTACATTATAAACAAGAACCACACTTACAAAGTATAAATACAATTCAATACAAAGTGTATAATAAAAGTAACATAAAAACATGTTATGTGATAAACTATCTGATAATAAAAACTAAACCAAATAAAATAATTAAAAAAAATAGAGTTTGTCTAAGAGTTTATATATTTTACATCATTCTCTTGCCTCCAGTTACCAGGTAAACTATGTACTCCACTGAATAATGTGAGCTAATTTCCCCATAGCATATCTAATCTCTCGAATTTAATCTTAAATAAATAGTGTGTAAATGAAATCAATAGGAACCTATGTGATACCTACCTATATGATAATCTACATTGTTATAATGTTACACAATTTTTAAATAAATAGCTTTATTTACATTGAATATGCATTCTAAACAGTTGTCTATACAAGTTATAACATCACATGCTATTGCAAATGTTATGACATTTGAATATGATAATTTAATGAATATTATAATACAATTCCCTCTAATGATTGGTAGATAAAATTATTTGTGCATTAGGTAGTTATTGGGTATCATAAAAATGAAAATATAGGATGGTGTGTTACTAGAGAAATATTATTCTCAAGGTGGAAAATAAAATGTTTTGTTACAAGACAAACTGTTGCTATAGTCATAGACACACTTAACATTTGTATACCTATATTATTTAGAATTTCTGAAGGGACAAAAAATGCATTGTCATAATATATGCAAATAGTTTGACATAATTGAAGTAATTATATATGTGAATTCTACTGTACTACTATTAAAATACTAAAACTAACCAAATGTCACATCATTATCAAATTATATTGATGTGACATTGTCATTTACATATGATATTTCACTAATAACTGTACAGAAGAAACTCTTTTGATATACTATAATAGTGTTAAATTATTCAGCATATTGGTAATTGGCCTATTACATTTTTTATTGTGCAAAAATTACTTTAAAATAAAAAACATTTATGAAAATACTCAATTTTGTGTAGCTTGATCCAATCAATGCTTAAACAAAGCTTTATTTAATGTGACTGGTGGATCTATAATATAATTTTGATATACATAAAATAAACATTAATTAAAATTCAATAAAAACTGTAAATATAAGTATGTATTAGCTTTATTATAATTGTATACTTAGATAAGTGTAACATATGCACACTCCAAATTTTATTGTTTATTATCAGGCAACATAGTATATGAATATTAATGACTGTCTAAGTGATATAAGGCACACCGATTTTTGGTATTTCATTACATAGTATAATTGAAACACTTATCTTACTTTACACTCTAAAATATTCATTCAATAATTTAATTTAATTAACCATGATATTCATTAATTGTTTATCTGAGGATAATCCCTTTGTATGGATGGGAATAGCAGTGTAGTGTATTGATGAAATCAGTATTTGATGATAGGCACTCTTCAAGTCAAGCATGCTGAACACTTTATAACCAGTGACAGTGTTAATCAATTGAGACATCAATGGTAGAGGATAAGCATCAAGTTGTGTGAAGAAATTTATCATTTTAGAGTAATCTATTACTATAAGTTTCTTATGCTGCTCATTCTATCTGGGAACGCCATGGAGATTGGCTTGGTTCTATGATTCCATCAGTCAGCAGTTTGTCAACTTCACTAAATGAATGAATTGTTTATCGCTATAGCTATAACATCTGGAACTCACAGCTATGGGTTTACAGTTCAGCGTTAAAAAATTGAACAGTGTTGGAGTTGGAATTGTTGCAGCACTAAACCACATATATTTAAGACAGGTTCGTTTCCACCGAATTCAATAGTGAGACATTCATGTAGTTGAAGGAAATTGCATCCAAGTATAATATTTTCACATAGATAATTTAACCTTTTCATACTTGCAGTTTAATAGAGTTATATATTTGAGGCAAATCCCATCACCTTTGTAGAAAACAATGAGTCAGCCATATTAACACTTTTAGATGTTGGATAAATCTTAAAGGTACACTGATGGACAATTTTATTGCTAATAAAGGATTCAGCACTTCCAGTATCAAAGAGCGCATTGTGAGTGTTTCCATTAATATTACTAGATATTGTTGCACTAGATGGCAAATGAACAGAAGCAGAAGAAACCAAATGAAGTGTAGTAGTAGTAGCACTGGATGTAGAGGTATCTTTCATAGAAGAATCATCAGACATAATTGTAATCGCAGAGGAAGATAAAGTGTTAGATATGCATACTTTGAAAAAGTGTCCCTTCCTCTTATATTTATTACATACAGAATCATGGGCAGGGCAAGAGAATAATGAGTGTTATTTATTACCACAGAAATAGAACTACAGGGGGTCCTTTCTCAAAGCTCATGCAAATCACAGCATGCAAGTTGCAAACTTACCACTATTGTACCATCATGATGAAAGAGTGTTTCTCAATACTCTGGTAAAGCACTCGTAAACTGTAGCTTTTCCTATTGGTCGACAAATAACTCATTGATTTACTTCGAAATATTTACCTTGTCTACTGTATAGTCTAAATTAAGGAAGCTTCCATGCCCACAAATATTCATATATAATGAGCAACTTTGTTACTTTGATTGTTTATATTTTGGCTTGTATAAATGTGCTTTAAAATTATTAAAATAGAACATATATTATTATACCTATATAGTATATGCTTTGATTGTTTTTAATTAATAAGATGATTTTGTAGCATGTCTATATAGATAGGCTTGATTTTTAAGTTGATCTTAGAGTATTAGGCTATTTAAAAATAGATTTAAAGAACTTTTGGATGTATATAAATTTATATATTAATATAAAATAAATTAATGAGAAGGATTCTCAATAAAGACTATTTTATTCATTGAGATTATTGATAAAAATGAAAATAGAATCATGAAACAACTGAACAAATCTATCTAACAAACAAATTTTACAACAACAAAAAAGTTTATCTTGAGCTATTTTAGAAATTACTTAGGCTATATTTTATAATTAAATTTAACCACTTTTTAAAACTATATTTATTATGTTATAGTTCAAAAAGAAAAGAAAACATTATAAACCCATTATGTTTCATATATTGTTAAGTAGACAGGAGAATTAACACAAAATTAAAATATAAAAAGCATGTACGACTTTGATCCACTCATAAATAGTTACCAACTTTATACTATATTTAGAACACCAGATGACATATCTGCAACCTGCAAACTTTGCTTAAATTAAGAATTAACACAAAATTAAAATATAAAAAGCATGTACGGCTTTGATCCACTCATAAATAGTTACCAACTTTATACTATATTTAGAACACCAGATGACATATCTGCAACCTGCAAAC
>JAUZNC010053278.1:0-14852 GCA_034780395.1 Vannuccia rotundouncinata | reverse complement strand
AAGCCAGATAGGTCACGTGAATCTCTCGACCAATCAGAAGACGAATTGGTTGAGACATCATCATCACCTACTACTTAGTTAAAAACATTATTGGAGTCAATATTAACATTTCTACATTAACATTAATAAATTTACTATATTAATATTCATTATAAACAACTCAATACATCGATCAGATCAAAGATTGTGAACGCCCAAAACTTGAAAAATTCTTCTCTCTAAACACTTACTTGGCTGGGAGTTATGACAAACCCGACGATTTTGATCACCTCAATACATTGATCGTCGAGAAGTACGGAACCGAAGTGAATCGACTTTTCTACCTGGCTCTTCCTCCGTCAGTCTTTCAGTCTGTTTGTACCAACATCAAGGCCCGATCTATGGCTACCGTGTAAGTTGTATTAAACAATTTTAAGGTGACATTCCTCTTTTTAAAAGGAATAATAAATCTAAATTTAATTACTAGAGACTGATTCACAACGCCATATTAGATACATTTCATTAAACAATTAATTTTGTGTTCACTTTTATTGTATTGCTAAGAATAAACTATTTTACACATCCCCTTTTTTTACAATAGCAGGTAAAAATGTATTTATACTAAAAGCTATTTTTTGCTCAAAATTGGAGTCAGAAAGATGACTAATGTCCGAAAATGTTCCGCTTTACCCAACTCTATACTTTCATAGTAAGTAATCTTTTCTCCTCTAGTACCCTTTTCTGTTCATTCTCTACCCAAAGTGACGTTTTATCAATGTATTTATTACCTGTACAAATATCTTCATTGTTTCCCACTATACTACTTATTTACAGGCATGCCAAACAAAGGTAACCAACCAGTAGTATGCTATGCTTCAGTATCTGTTGTTTTTAGTTGCTGGGTACTCTAAGTCAACAAATTTTTATGTTGTTATATTCAGACACTCTTCTTTTTCCCCCAAACGTTTATACGCTTTTTATTGAAAACTGAATTTGTACTAACAAAGTTGGTTTATTCTGTTTATCGTGGAAAACTTGGTGTATAAGTCATCTATAAGTAAAAGTTTAATAATTAAACGTTTAGTTTAGTTAGAATTATGCCTTCGGTTTTGTTTTCTATCTAGCAGAACGATTAAATAGATTGCAATTTTAAGTTATTGTAATTTAGAGTGTTTTCCAAAGTCATCATTTTCAAAATATCTTATCGATTTAAACTATTTATTTTACATTTAAATTCTTAAAATACAGTCAATTTATATATTGTGCTTGACAGTGTCTTCAAAAGTTAAAATCTCTGAATACTCAAACATTATTTCTGTTGTGCTTCAATAATGCTAATTTATGATGTATTCATTTATACATATTGTATTAGCTAGTGTTTTATCCAGGGATTTGTAACCGCATTCGTTATTTTTTATATTTATAATTTAATTACCTAAACACTTAGCAAATTATAACTACAGGTTTATATATTCGGTTTTTAAACTTCATTGTTTGAAATTCTTTCACTTTTTTCAATTTCGTAAAAACCGGCTGGACTGATTGTATATATCAATATTTATTCTATAACTTTTTGAGCAACATTTTTGACTAGTACAAAATTAACAAAATATTATTCGATTAAGTTGTTTCTCCATCTGGACGTGTACGTTTTAGGTAGATAAGTTAGGTGTAAATAGATTTATATTTCAACAAAACAGAATTAATTTTGGTTTTATCGTTTACAAATAGTTTTGCCGACTTGTTGTGAATCTATATTCGTCTCCACGATTGATACTTTGTATGTATGAATTTATTTGCATGTTTGTATTCAATATTATATTAATTCAAGGTTCTAATGTCCTTATAAGAAGTTAATTATATTAACAGATTAGATACAATATTCTTTTTTTGATACTTCATCATAACACGGGAATGGATTTTTAATTTAAACTATTTATATATTATATTTAAAATTATGAATATAAATAAACTCGGCGACAACAACAAATTCAGCAATTTTGAAGAAGCATTTGTTTTCTCCAAATTCATCTCATCATATTTGTTTCTTGTTACGTTTTATAGCGGTGTATCTTGCTCCCTGTTTATGATTCACATTTTAATACTATGTAGTATTAAAATTCATAAATGTCTTTAAACAGTTCTAATATAATTATAATTCACTCTGATTTGTGCTTTCTTCAGAAAGAAAGTCTGGACCCGCCTGATCATCGAGAAGCCGTTTGGTCGGGACCTGGAATCCTCGGAGGTCCTCAGTCGTCACATGAGCGCTCTGTTCTCAGAGGACCAGCTCTACCGTATTGATCATTACTTGGGCAAAGAGATGGTTCAAAACCTCATGGTTCTCAGGTATATGGAAGCGCTTCAGAGTCATTGATTGTGCAAATGAAGGAGAGGTTCTTCTTCCGTGTTAAGTTGGTAAAATACTCACATTTTCAGGAAAACCGAGAGGATCATATTGATTATTATATAAATAAATACAATAGTTTACGTCTTGTTGGAGTATAGTAGGAAATTTGTGTTTTAAATATGTGTAAAAATATAGTAAATTATATTTCCCTTTACAACAGGTTCGGGAACAGGATCTTCGGCCCGCTCTGGAATCGAGACAACATCCAGTCAGTGACCATCTCCTTTAAGGAAGACATTGGGACCCAGGGTCGCGGTGGATACTTCGACAGTTTTGGTATCATCAGGTAGAGTATAACTTGTACCTCTCCCTTTGTGCTGAGACTTACTTTTTTTGTTTACATGCAAGATTATTCTAAAAAGATGACAATATAGTTTTGTGTTTCTGACATTTTGTGTGTAGAGATGTCATGCAGAACCACTTGATGCAAATTCTGTCTTTGACGGCCATGGAGAAGCCTTGCTCGATGAACGGAGAAGATATCAGAGATGAAAAGGTGATTACATTTTTGTCTGGTCATCATTTTATAGTATTGCAATAAAGGAAGAAGTATTTTCCTAGTGTTGAAATCATTTGAAATAAAAGTTTCTAAATCTGAGGCTACTAACCATTCATCTGCACAGGTGAAGGTGTTACGTCGGATGGCTCCGGTAACCATGGAGAACTCTGTGATTGGTCAATATGTGGGTAATCCCTCAGGCGACGGTGATTCTAAGCTTGGTTACAAGGATGACCCTGGAGTTCCTAAAGGTAGGCTACAATAAATAAAAAGTTTTCAAAGTTAATTAAGTCCTAATCAATAACTTATTGGAATATCTTAACACCATTTCATTGAAAAATAAATCATTTTCAATATAGACTTCAATGTTTTAGTTGCAGTAAGTGTTGAACTATTGTACTTAAATGAGAACGATATTTCAATTATTATTAAGGTATAAAAACATACAATAAAATAAACTGGAGCAAATATATCCTCATTTCTTTTTCAGATTCCGTTACTCCAACCTACGCAATTGCAACTCTGTTTGTGCACAATGAGCGATGGGAGGGAGTTCCTTTTATTCTTCGCTGCGGTAAAGGTAGGATCTCTGATTTGATACCTCTAATTTCATTATACTTAATAACATCGGTAAAATTAACTCGTTTAACAGTAGATAGCTGGTATTTATTAGTTCTAACTATTATATAGGATACCGAAACAGACAATTATTTGTAAACATTAAGCGGATATATGTATGTTCATGGGTTAATTCCAGTTTGGTTGAAGTGTATTATATGAGTGCTTTATTGCATCACACAGCTTTGAACGAGCGGAAGGCTGAGGTAAGAATCCAGTTTCGGGACGTGGCAGGAGACATCTTCGCCCCGGGTGATGTGAAGAGAAACGAGCTGGTGATCAGAGTTCAGCCCAACGAGGCCGTCTACATCAAACTAATGACAAAGACCCCGGGTATGGGCTTCAAGTCGGAGGAATCAGAACTAGATCTCAGCTATAACAGTCGATATCGCGTGAGTCTTTATTATTGATTATACGATTTGGACTTGATTTTTACATACTTTGATATTTGCATTATAAGTTCTGGCCAGATATATTTTTTGATGATCAGTTGAAAAACGGGTGCTATGAGCATTAAAACAACAATTACATAGATATCAGATGCTTTAGATAGGCACACACTTACCAGGATTCCAATTATCAAGGAAAGACTCACGTGACCATACCGGCCATTTTCGAACATGATTAATGAAATTTTATTCTTTATATTATCTATATATTTAAAGTAGATAATGTCCGGTCGGCAAATTAAATACTATAATCAAAATTTATTGTCAAATTTCTTACTGATACCTTTAGAAAATAAATCATTTTACAAAAAAAATTGTTAGTTTTGAGAGAGAGAATGCTAAGTTCATATTGATTATTATTTGACTATTTGTAGAATAGTTTTCATGCAATAATTAGCTCAATTTAACAGTATATCAAGGTAATTCTGAAGCAGGTATGTTTTACTGTTCGACAATTTGTAGACTTCATCCGGTTCATAAAACATTGTCACCGTTAGTTACTATATTCTCGTCACATTATAGAATATGATGATTATCTATTCTTTTACCTCTATATTAGATACTATTAAACAGGAATGATTGGAATCAATTTTAGTTTACTTGTTAATTGTAAATTAACTTCAGAATGAGCATCACTGAGTGTCAATTCCATTTCCGTTTTAGCTATTCACATAACTCGTTCTATAATTATAGATTATAATATATTGTCAACAACAAATGATTCAGAGTTGAATTAATTTTAATTCCATCTGCAGGATATTCACATGCCTGATGCCTATGAACGTCTGATATTGGACGTCTTCTGTGGATCACAAATGCACTTTGTTCGTTCCGATGAACTAAAAGAAGCTTGGCGTATCTTTACTCCACTTCTCAAAGAAATAGAAGAGAAGAAAGTGGCCCCTAAACCTTACGTATTTGGATGGTGAGTGTATTTATGAAATATCAATGGTATTTCCAGCTTGAATGTTTTTCTAGCAACAGCTTATTAACTTAATGTTCTTTCTTTTAGTCGTAATGGACCTGCGGAAGCAGATGAGCTGCTTAAGAAAGTTGGATTCAAATATTCTGGCACCTACAATTGGCCGTCCGCAAAAGTTTGAGTTAATGTCTGTTTCAACAGTATTTCGAAATGTTGCTCGATTTTCTCTGTTATTTAGAATATTTTTTTTAATTGAATTATAATTTAAAGTTACTTATATCATTTTTACTGTGTCTCGTGATAATTAATTCTTACAATGCTATTCGGCCAGAATATGATTTATTCTGTGATCAATAATTTCTCTCTCATTATGTGTATCAATAAACAATGTTTCGTATATTTTTATTTAATCATATTTATGTTTAATATCATGACTATTAATAAATATTAATTTGTTTTTATGTATTATTTACTCTCCTTTTTATGAATTGGTGTTACGTATTTTATTTAGATATGATTTTCGGGTGTAATTTAAAAGAAAAATTTTCTCTTGCATATTTACATTTTTCTTCTTAATTATATAACGTTGCTGAATTGAAAATGAAAGGATTGTTTGTCGGCTTCATTATAATGTAAAATAAAAGAATTTTCTGCAATATATTTGGTGTTAATTATGGAAAAGTAGGTATGAACGAAACGCCGTGTCATTCAATACTGCTTTCACAAGTATGAATTAAATCGAACATTTTATTTAGTTAATATATAATACTAATTAGAAAATTGTTTATCTTCATATAAATAGTACTCAAGTTTCTTAGAAAAATAACATAAATTTGTCAATATTAAAACGACTTGGAATAGTATAGTGTTAGGTACTCATAAAAACGTGTTGTGTGTATGCAATTGTGTGCTTTAACACAGTAAATCAATCTGGTAAAGGCTTTATTCCGTGGATCCCATGTTAGCTAGTCCGAGTGTTCCTTATTCATAGTTATTTATTAAATCGAAGCCGGTCTGTGACTGTGAATTACTTGATATATGCCAGCCTTCATTGTTAGTCATGTCAAAATACTGAAAATACCCCTTCAACTCTTAAAGTCGCTATAATTTTTTTTAACTGACTGATAGGTTTTAACGTTCTTTATAACATACTAAAAGTTTACCAAGGTAGCATCCAAGAAAAGTTTTTTTTTCAAGATGGCCACCAAAACATCTTAATGAGCTTTAATAAGCATAACTTTATAATTATAAAATCAATTTTGTTGACTATTCATAGCTAGGTTTTTGGAGACAGATCATATAAAATTACGTTAGTCTATGTACAGGAAATCTAATATGGTGTCAAAATAAACATATTTAACACATTTATAAACACTTTATGAAATGAGATTTTGCTGCTCATACACAGAAGTGACTAGATTTGAAAAAAATGAAGCGGATTGTGTAGAACCTGATGTCCTAGGTGGTTATGTAGATTTGCTGCAGGAGATGTCTGTCCTCTTAGCAGAGATAATGTTCATTACAACATTATCACTATTGACGGTAAAGGGACATTTCATGGAATGGGAGTCTAAGAGAATCTAAGTGTCCATCTAAGAGAATATATTTCATCGTTGAACTCGCTTACAACTATAATATTACTCAGAAAACATTAAAAACTAATACTGTAATTGAATTTTATTATAAAGCCTAAAATTTTGTTTATCGAATTTGTATTAATAAAAATGACCTAATTGTTATATGCTCAGTTACAATATAATTATTGATTTTTAAACAGAGCTCGTTCAGTATTTTTGAAAGTCTATTCTATAATTCAATGAGAAATTCAAGCAGATAAATTTTCTATATATAGGTAGCTAAAATATAAGAATTTATGATTTAGGTGGTATATTAAAATACTTAATTGAAAATAATATTGCTGTATCTATAAGTTCTACAGGACAATCTACTACTAATTTGCAGAAATTCCAAGACTCTTCCATGGCTGTAATGGATTATTGACATTTCAAGACTCAAAGACCTGAGTACGAACCCGCTTTCCTGTTTAAATTAATATTTTATTACAGCGGCCGCGAAGAAGGGGGGGGGGGGAACCTGCAATCCCCCCTTTTTAAACGATTTTTTAATTCACTGCTCCCCTCAACCCCAATCAACTATACAACTACCAGTAGCCTACTGTATCTGTAGGTACTCTCAACTCCAACTCTACTCTGAAATACGCACAGTAATCTCAACGTCACTTCATCAATTGCATCAAACAACGCTCCATAATCAACTGCAAAACACACTACATTCAATGCCCCATTATCATAATTGCAACACCCATTACTCGCAATACACCCAACTCCCATGAATCATCAACTGCAACAACCAGTACTCAGAACGCCCCATCATCACTATCAAATACAACAACCAACGCCCCATCATCATCGTCAACTGCAATAAGCTCCAGGACCGAGCAAAGAGATGGCAAAAGTTCTTAAGTTTTTCCCAAACGTCAAGCAGTTTTGATAAAATTAAAACAAGAAGAAGATTGTGGTGCTCTAGAATTAAACGTACTCTAAAGCTAAAAGTCTTACAAGGGTACTTGAAAATTTTAAGGACCTTCATTTCATTGATGGTTTTTTGTCTTGGACAAAAGATTTTTAGTCACTCACCCCAGCTCTAGAGATCACAAAAATTTCTGCTATACAAAGTCAAAAAGTGGCATTTGTTTTCAACGTTCCTTGTGATGTGCGTACGGAAGAAAGTTTACTAAAAAATACAATATTTTAAATTTAAGTCCCCTCACTACTTCTAACGCTCCGCGGCCCCTGTAATAAATTTGGGCCCCCAGGGTGATCCAAAAGTCCTTGCCGCTAGAACTTTATAAATGAATATAAATATTTTTAAACACTATACAATATAAACCTGTGTTATGCTATTTGTTACATATGATTAATAAGAATACGATTCCGTCATTGTACCAAATTTTGAATAAAATCGATTATTTAATATAAGTAAATTGCGCGAAGGGGGCCAATCGAGTGGCCTGCACGATCTCCTGATTTGATGGCCTGTGACGTTTGGTTGTGGGGATATATCCGGTCCAAAGTTTACGTTGATGGTGTTATTTTTCAAAGTGTGAACGCGCTCCACTGGCAATGTGCCGAAAGTCCATCAAAAACTTTCAAAACCGGGTGCAGAAATGTCAGAATTTTCAAGGAGCTTTGTTCGAAACGTGATTGGATCTACTAAATGTTTTTAAATTAACTGTGCAATGTGACTCTCGTTTAGTTTACAGAGATTATAAGTACATGTATAGTGTTTAAAATTATATTCATTTATTAAGTAATTATGTAAATATATTATCACCGTGTTCTAGCGGCAAGGACTTTTGAATCACCCTGGACGAATAATTTTAGTTAATATGGCCTATTTATTACACTGAAAATATTCGCACCTTTCACATTTTAATTCGCCTCAGCTGAGGACTATAGAAAGGATAAACTAGTACATTATAATTTTAAGTGAATTTATCTAACTTTCTGAATTTACTAACCAGACTATACGTTAAGTTTTTGATAAAAAAATAACTTGGCGTTTAGCGCATCATCACCCAAACTAAAATGAAAGATTTCAATAAATTTACTGATTGACTTCCTGTATTCCGATAAGAGGTAAATATATTGATGAAGATATGAAATCCCCTTAATTAAGGTATCTAAATCTATCGGTATATATCAAAAATATTGAAAATTAGTTAATTAATGCAACGGTCTGAAATAAGGAATTTTATTATTGGTAGTGCATTTTGTTTTAATACTTATTTTAAATCTGCTTATGCAAAAAATAATTGTAACCCTTGACATAGATTTAAAAAAAATAGTTTTTTGAGATCTTTTCAGTAGCTAGACTAGACAACTTTTACAAATGATTAATAATTTCAACCAGTTCTAAAAAAACGTGTCATACGTTCAAATCATTAATTTCTTTATACTATCTATTTCAAGTGTTGCAATCTTTAGTCACTTTCTTTATTGGGAATTTCGATGCCTCAGGGATGTGATTAGATTTGTGAGAAAAAGAAGGAAGTATTATAGGCCCCCTCAGTATTAAGAATAAGGGCCCCTCCCTATACAGAGCTTCTACGATAGAAATCTAAGATTAAAGGGCCCTCATCATTAAAAAAAAGCAGGAAGAATCACATCCCTGATAGTTAGGCTTGTCTAAAAATGATCCAATTTCAATACAAAAATAAGGAAATAAGGAACTTACACATCCCTGATGCCTACCGGTACAATCAAATGTAATAACGATAAAAAGTGTGATTTAAAAGACAATAATAAATTATGTAAAAATGATAATTTTCTTTTACTATCAACAACAATAATAATACAGATAACAAAAATGTCTAAAAAGTGATGTTTTCATAGATTAGGGGATGTAAATACAAGAAAGATGATTTCAAAAATGCAATGTAGTTGCCTCTAGTTCTGTGATGTCATCCATAATCTGGAAAAGAAAATGTTATAATACACAATTTTAGTTATATTTAATTTACATTATAAGTTATAATATTATCAATCGTACAATAACCTAATTAGAACAAACTTTAGCATGTATCAAATAGAAAAAAAAATTGTGGATAATGCTTTCAAATAAAAAAACACACGAGAATTTGAATCTAATATAATTTCTTTATAAAACTAATCCCTCATTGTTGATTGAGACAACTCTTCACAAAGCTCTTTAAATACCGCTATGCACACACATACTTGTTTATATTGATATATTTCTAGATAACTTTGCTGGATAATGATATTTCTTTCTTCAATCAGTGATCTAATTAAAATTATGTTCTTTCCTTCAAGGTAGATAATCAGTTTTATATATAATTTTTCAAAATTTAAATTTTTCCTCACAAATTAAATAAATCAGGGAAAGGTGACAATCGAAAATTGTACAAAAATTTATCTGACGCTAAAATACTAAATTGATACAAATTAATTTTGGAGAGACGAAGAATTTCACTATCAAAATAAGTGATAAATCACCAAATGGAAATGTTTAATAAACAACAGTAATTAACAGCAATTACCTTAAATTATTATTTATGAGCATAAATTATACATTTTGCTTTTAAAAATGAGGATTAAGTTCTATAAAAACAATCATGGTAACAAACACTCTCTGTGATAATATTTATTTATGTATCTTACAGATTCTAGGCTCTGGCCGGCCTTCTTGGCAATTTCAACTCGCTGACTATGCGGCAGGTTGAGATATCTGAATAAGAGGTCTCCATCGGCAATGTTCCCACACACATTCACAAGCTCTGGTTCTGAGTAGCGGTACTGCCTATTGAGAGAGACGTGAGAAGGAAAGAAAATATGTACAGCGGGCAATGAAAACCTACACACGGAAATGTAGGAAAAGAGAATTTGGTCAATTGGAAGTATGGAGGTGATGGAAGATCTCGTTAATTAATTAAATCAAAAGTATCAACCTTGCAGCCTTCGGATGCAATCCAGCGTAATGAGGAATAGATTGGACCAGATTTTTTTCAATAATTCGAAGCCGACTCAACATTTTGTCCCTGATTGGACTTATTCGATAGAGTCCTCCGTCAGCGGAACCTGCAAAGGACACACAAATTGTAATATTCAGAGACGCCTACCACATCGTACAACCGAGAGTACTAACCCATGTAGATGGAATGCCTAGTCTGCTCCAAATCTGTGTTGATATTGGGTCTGTCGAGAAGAGCAGGATCTCTTAACCGATTTCTAAGTCGCAGACTGTCCATCATCCTGCTGGGAAGGTGCATGTCCGCTTTGCGTAACAATCGTCGTCCATTCTTGCTCTCTTTGTCCTGTGGTTCATAACTGAAGATCAACAGGTTTGACTCATTGTCCGTTACTGGCAGAAATAAACAAAAATAATTTAATTTTAAAAGATTGATATAGAGATTTGAAATAATACTGAGCTAATAAAATAAGAAAGGTATAACTCAACTTAATATAGTTCATTTTTTATGGTTCATAGTTTACTTACAATTTTCTTACATATTGCTACCGTTTTGCAGTGCATTAAATGACGAAAAAGTTAGAATTGTTTAGAAACACGTTTTATGTTGATGAAATTTTTTTAAATTATAAATTAAATAAAATGACGATAAACAGAAGTCAATTAAAACTAAATACACATATCTAGAAATAAAAAAATGTAAGTAATAATTAAGTAGCTGTCAATATTTTTTATGACAAACTAAGTTACAAAGCATTTAGATATTGAAACTTAATAGGTACCTATCGAAGGTAAACTGCGTGAATACTAAAACATGAATAGAAAAGGTTGATTGAATATCAATTTCTCCAAAAAAAATAATGGATCAATTAAAATCTAATTTAAATGGTTAAATAATTAAAATAATTGAAACACACGATTACGCAATTTTATTTGAAACTTGTCAAAAAACTTACAATTGAAAACATAATATGCAATTGATAATTTCTCAATTTGAAAATAACGACACAAAAAATCCATCTTTATTTTGAAACTAAATAATTGGTATCGATAAAAAAATAACGAAACGGAAGACAGTATTATATAAATTAATTTAACTACAACACTCTGTACATATTCAACCAAAGTGGAAAATTTGTGTGATTATATGAATAAATTTCCGCAATTAATATTCAACCATTCTATCTAACAATGACACAACCGAACATTTCTAATCATCGTTTTAATGTTAATAACTCTAATTATTTTGTAGCATTCTGTTGTCATACTAATAAAAAAATATCTCGTTATGTTCTTTTTCTCATTTCGTGGTAATATTTAATTATAGAAGTAATGTTGAGCATTACTTTCTAGTAATATCGTAAAGTAATATAGAACGTTACTAGGAATATTATCAATACATCTACTAAAAATACATAAACGATAATATCGAAAAATATTTAATATCAAAAATGTGCTGTTTCTTACATAACCTCAATACACATTTTCCGGCAAACCTTTTTCATCCAATTTAGAACATGAAAACGTTAAATACACAACTATGACCACTCCTATTGAAATATTCTACTCTGCACTCCAGTAGGAAAATTAAACAAGTTCATAGTTATATAATGCCAATAACAAGTTGCCGTTATTTGAAAAAAAGTTATTTAAAGACGACAATTTTTGCACTTACCCATGAAACCAAGATTTTTGCCGTCAACCAAAAAGTCACTGGCATAGACCTGTCGAGGTCTGTTGTCTTTGGAGACGAGTGAGAGGACCCTCATGAGAGGTTGAAAGCGGAGAAGTTGGATGGACTTGAGCACATCCGCCGCCAGGATCAGGTTTTTGAGGCAGTGAAGGGAGTGGATGTAGACCTCAGAGTCGACAAAAGCCACTCCAACCAGGTCACTGTCCTTCAGAGTCCAGATGTAGATCTAACGAAAAAAGGAGCCAAACAATCACGAGGAGGGAGCACTTATCGAATGATCATGCCTGCAGCTAGACAAACCTTTTGACCAATAGCCGCCACGAGGAAGCCCTCACAACTAGACAGAGCTGTAACCGGTCCCTTTTGCTCCTGATCGTAGATCATCTTCACCTTGTGCCGGGTGAGAGGTTGCCCTGGTTCAGGCACTACTTCGATAACATCAAGGATGAGGATCTTCCCTCTGACAGGAATTTCCTCGCCATAACTGAGATTAGTGCCGATGGCAATGTGGTCCTTAACCCCTTTGTGGGTTTCTTGTGAGGTCAGATGCACCGTCGACATGCACATAATCATCTCCCAAGGTTCGAACTCCATCCTAAAAGGATTTAATCATCAAGTGAAACAGTTGGACGATAAAACATTGTCAACAGGTATCGCGTCTTACTGAGCATGGGGCACCAACGCCCAATCATCGGTTGGGGAGATGATCTCCATGTAAAACTTGTCGACGAGTGGAAGAACACACCGCTCGTCCCTGTCCATTTCCTCGAGCTCCTTGTCACCGTCGGAGTTGAGCTTGAACACCGAGTTGCAAGGATAGGGTCGACTGCAGATCATCACGAAGGTCTACAACACACACACACAAATAGTTAGTCACTTGATGCACCCTCAGAAAGCAGAATAGCAGGCTACCTTGCTTTTGATGTGATATTGCAAAAACTGAGGAGTTGCATCTAGAGGAATCTTCCTCACACCGAGCTCTGTTCCGTAATGGAACTTGGGCGGAAAACTAGCGATCCGGAGTTCGCCCTGGGTGGATCCAAATAGAGTGAATTACAACACCATAACTCATCATTATAGTATAACAGTTGAAATAGACAAACCACGTGATTGAAGTAGGCGAAACCCTCTTTGTAATGAGCCATGTGCAGGGGTGTAAACCCGGGAACAACACCGTCAATAAAGAAGGGGAAAGATCTCACATGCCCGGCATCATTAGAGATCATCCAAACCGGGTGACGCCCGGCCACGAACACTCCGCTATGGCCCCCAATCTCATCAAAGGGGCGTAGACACACGCGGGCCTCCATCCCCGCCAGTAGCTCCTCGTGTCTGTGATCAATACGGATTCGACGGGGCGGTCGAAGGAGGTAAGTGGAGGGGAGACGACGCCATCGTAGTTGACTGTCGTGCGCGGTGTTCGCTAGGTGATAAGGGGACTCCCCAAGACTAGGTGAGAAGGTGAAGGCTTCGTAAAGGATAACCTCATCCAGAGTTCGAACCTGTAGCGATCCCAACATAACATAGATAATTATCAGAAGAATAACAATGCGGGTGACTTTCGTGCTCTTACAAAGAGAATTATCCTGTCTTTGTTTCGACCGAATGACTTGACAAGTACTTCCTGAATGGTTGGCTGTTTGTCATTAGAGTCCACATAACTAAACAACATCGAACAAATACAATTCAAGAGACCTAATAATGAGTCACTAAATTAGTTTCAATCAAACAAACTCACACAGAGGACTGTGAAGCCAATTTGACTGATGCCTGTGACGAGAACCGACTATCAATAAGAACAGCGGGACAGTCCACAAAATTGCTTGCTTCAAAAACAAGTTGGAAGTCGGGGAGACTGTAGATCTGAAGAGAAAATAGTCTAATACTCAACAGGAAATCTTTACTTCATTAGCATAGATTTATGGTGTGGTCAGAATCAAAGAATAATTAATAAATTGCAACTATTGACATTCACGATAAACATTACTTTATTTTTTAATTCGTAATCATGAGAAATTAAAGTAATTATAAAACAGAAATGTTAAAAATTATCTAAAAGGATGTTCACAAGATTTGTATTGGTTATAAAATTGTTTGAATACCTCTAATACACCATTTGTAAATACTATGAAAGCCCAATGTGTTGCATTAAATTCAAGATGGGAGGGATCTTCAGCTCTGAAATTCAAAAAAGTAGTAAAAGCTACATTTTTCTAATAAAAGCACGAAGCATATACTAAAAATAACAATGACATGAATTAATTCTTGAACATGGCTAAACAATGAGATATAACGGAGAAGAACTCACATATAGCTGTCCTGAGCCGTGTATTGGGGCTCTGTGTCAGATTGTGGCATAATCTTGTCATAAGGTCTCTCATTCTTAACGTAATCCATTGATTCTCCGTAGAGGAGCATATCTTCGTCTTCTATTTCCATCCTGTAATAGAAAGGTTAAAACTTCAATACGGTGTTTCTTTTAGCATTGGATAAGAGGTGTGTGTTTTCAATTTATAAAAGCTAAATAACCGTCATCAACATTGACTAGCTATGCAAGTAATAAGCCGAATCAATTGGAAGCGCTTTATCAACTGACTATCATAATATTATTTAAACCTAACAGTCCCGGAGTTATGTTCAGAGTGAAAAACTAAAATAGGTTGCTACTTAATTTGTGAAAAACATCCAGTTCGTTTGCAGCAACAGCACATATGAAAATACTTGCTTGATCTTTAAAAACTACAAATTAAGATTCAACAAAAATTCAAAAGATA
>JAUZNC010053267.1:0-14853 GCA_034780395.1 Vannuccia rotundouncinata | reverse complement strand
TAAGTAAGTAAGTAAGTAAGTAAGTAAGTAAGTAAGTAAGTAAGTAAGTAAGTAAGTAAGTAAGTAAGTAAGTTAGTTAGTAAGTAAGTAATTAAATCTATACCACCATTTCTTGAAATCTTATTATGGTTTTTAGGGATCAAATTTTATATTAAAAGTTTTTTTATAATAATTTTTTTTCCTTAAATTTCTTTAAAACATTGAAATTAAAAATATTTTCATTAATTTTGAAATCATGAAATTTGAAGAATAATTAGAAAGAATATTAATTATCGATTTTTTGATATGAAAAGTTATTTTTATAAATTTTATATTAAAGTGACTGAAAATGTTATACTATTTTTATTGTGAAAAATTAAAATAAACTTAAAATGTTAAATAAATAATGTTTTATAATAATACAAATATAAAATATCAAAAATTTCGTCAACGTTATATAATGAGATATTCTTAAATTATTGTTATATATTTTTATTAAAATCAATTAAAGTTAAAATATTTTAAAATGAAAAATATTTTTAATTAAATATCAAAAATTTTCTTATTAGGAAGTAAAAAAAAAGGTTTTAAAATTAATAAGAATCATGAAAAGCATTCCTCATGGTTAATATTGGTCGGTTTAAACACAAATTTCAAGGATTTTCCATGATTAAAGACGCAATATAAAAGTTGGATGGGGTAATTAGTGATTAAAATAGTTCAATGAAACCTAACTTGTATCCTTCAACCAGACCTATAGGGTATCTACCTCTGGAAGATTGGGAGATTGGTTGACCAGTGCGCATGGAAGTGTTTGCAAAGTTGTGATAATCTTCTGAAATTTGTCCAATTAAAAATGTATAAAATCAATTATGGACACTTTTTGCACTAATTATAATAATTGAAATTAAAATAAAGTTATTCATGATTGTGTGTAAAATTAATACGATGCAGAGTAAAGAATCAAAAAACTTCAACGAAAGTATTTTTTTAACATTTATTCTACTGAATGATAACTTTAAATAAATTTGCAAACTGAAGCATTTCATTATTTTCTTAATAATGTGTAATTATTTTAAACAGAACGACAAAGAAAATACTATTATAATTGTACAATTTTATTAGAAAATGGGAAATCGTATGCTTTAAATGTAACATACAATTAACATAAAAGTAAAATAAAAATACTTCCTTTGTAAAAAATAACACAGGGCTATAATAAAGTTCAATTTAACTAAAAGATACTTTACCGATATAGAAAATTTTAATTGTGCAAAACATTTATTAACTTTGAAAATATAATATTTTCTATTTATTTATGCCAATGATAAAATGCTCTGTTATGAGTTGTGGCCATTCTATGAGAAACCGTAATTTTAATGTATAGATATATTTTTCTTTTAATGGTCGATGCGTATTCGATAATTGCACTATTTTCAAAATGGACAGAGGTTTTATATCTTGAGTTCGCATGTAAAAACCTGATCATGTTTAGAAAGTAATGCAATAAAATAAATTATATATATTTCAAAATGACAACTATCTTTACATATTTTTGAACTAACGGCTTTCCTCAATTAACTAATAAATACTTTTACGTTGTTTTTGCAACTATAAAAATTGTTAGTATGATTTTACACATGAAGATTAACCGTCCCATTTTGTAATAATAATAAAACTATATTGACTCAAACCTGCATGAGATATATACCCGCACCCACAAACCAGTGGAAACCAAAATTTATTTTAATAGTTTAATTTGGACTTTATAATTCCAGCGAGCAGTATAAATATAATATAGCTGGTAGTAATAATATTGATACTCCATAGAGTTGGGATTTCGGGCTATAGTCAATGCTGGTCAGTGAAAACATTTGGCTGTTTTCCTAAGTCCGCATGCCTTGTTTGTGGAAAATAAAACTCTTAATACCGCGCTGGTTAATAGCCGTACACTTTACGTATTCATATACGTACTTACCCTGTGTAAAGTTGGCATGACAGCTGATATTATAGGGCTCCATAAATCCACATGGTGTGTTGCTTTTATAAGCATACCGGAACGTAGTTGAACTTATAAGATATCTTCCAAATTTATATGTATAAAAGGATTCGTGTCAAGCACTACAGAAGGAATCAAGCAAGATTCTATTATGGCAAGGTTGAGTTGGAATTATTCACAGAAAGATTTGCAATATTTTTTTTCAAAACGGTAAGCACCCAACCTTATCTAGAAATTTGAATTTTTTAAACTATCGTTATCTTTGATACAATTAAAAATTCTTTTTCGAATGATAATAAATTACTGACATTGTAAACTATTTCTTAATTGAGTCAACAACTAAAATCTTCAATACTCAAAATAAAGTTCTAATTAAACTGTACAGATTTTTTTTAATATTTAACTACTGTTTAATTAAACGTAGAACTATTAGAAAACCATTTTTCCTATGCATGTATGCATGTAAGTTCTCTTTGAAAGGCCTGTTGAAGTAATATTTTTTCATGTATGGAGAAACTTCAAAATTGATTAAATTCATATTGATGTTAAACTGTTTACATTTATTCGGAAGCCCAAAAATATTACAAAGAAATTTAATAACGAAATCAAAATACGGGAATAATTTATAGATCTATTCGAAATATTATTGTGGCAACTGCAAAAATTCGTCTTCTTATAGAGGACGTGCTTTTCAACAATAATTTCTATATATTTAAAATAATATTCAGCAAATATAAACAAGCTATTATCGTAGCGTTTGACGAATTCATCGGATTTATATCATTTATTTTTTCTTCTGCCGATCGTTTCACTTTCAATAACTGCCGTTAAATTGGTAAATTCCAGTTAGAATATTTAATTCAAATCTGGTCATAGATGTGTCATAGAGATGTAAATATTATAATATTGAACACACCATAGAAAAAACTGCATTCCTCCAATAGAATAGTACTTTTTTCCAGACTCGAATTTAAATTCAGGAAAAAGTTCTTTTAACATTCTATTTTAAACCATTTGTTAACAAATTACCAAGGCTTGTGAGGAATATTACAACACTTTTTAAAATAATTTGCTCCTCTAATTGTTTCAAAAAACTTTTTTTTGTGACGTCATAATTCTATAAAATAAGATAAAACACAGAAAATAGATATTATCTAGAGATTGCATAATTATTTTGTTATAGACAATGATAGCGAGATATTTCCTAAACTACTTTATCAGAAAAACTTTTTTATTATGTTGTATTAAGATATTTTTAGACTTAAAATACAACTTTAGTTACACGTTATTCAAAAAAAGGATTAAAAAACACGCAACCTGGAGAATTTTATTTTATAATTTTATTTAAGAATGTTAATGGATATTTTAAGTCTGAATTATACGTTTAGGGATAATATCTGCGTGTGTTTTTACTCTCTATGGGGAGGGGGGGGGGGGTTATAGTAAGGAGGTGGTCTTCTAAAACAGGGATTCCGAATGAGGAAGAGGACCCCTAACAGAGGTAGTATGGACTATTGGGAGAGGTATTAGGCCCACCAAATTTAGTGTTGACCTA
Source organism: Vannuccia rotundouncinata (assembly GCA_034780395.1). NCBI lineage: Eukaryota > Metazoa > Platyhelminthes > Proseriata > Coelogynoporidae > Vannuccia > Vannuccia rotundouncinata. The sequence continues at coordinate 11,320 of JAUZNC010053267.1, read as the reverse complement.
GAAAAAATAGTCTTAGGCTCAACAATTTGCATGAAACAACAACCCAAAGGACATAAAAATATAAAAAATACTAAATTTGTTTAAAAATCAAAATTAACTATTGTTCAAATGTTTTTCGAAAGAAAAATATATAACTAAATGTTATTCTAATTTTGCTTCTAGATATAGAAAACACCCATATTTGATCACAATTATCTGTAACGTTGTATTCAAAAGTATTAGAGAATATGATTAAAATGTCTAATTTTCTAAACATATCAATTTTACCTAAAATTGAGTAAAAATAAAAGAAAATTTTTTCTATATACTTTAATTTCTAAAATAACAACAACAACAAACTTCATTTTTGCCTGAACCAAATTTTATCGTATTTTTTTGATATTTTGCCCCGGTCCAGTTTCTCATGTTTCATTCAAAATTTCAGTTAATTTGAGTTAATTTTCGCTAATTTCGGGGTAAGTTAACAGAACTATACAGATTATACGAATTCAGGGCAGGATATACATTTTTCAAATTTTCAAGAATAAACCAAAAAAGGTTAATATAAAAATTTAAAAATGAAAATTTATATCTAACCCATATTTAGCTATATATTGCGACTATGATATTATACTTGTCTTATAATTGTCTAACATTACAATTTAAAGCAATCTTTTAATTGATTAACACAATTTAATAACATAGTTTATCATCGTATTATTTGTGTTCTAAAATTATGAATTCTTAACTATTGAACTTTTTACTTCAGCTAGAAATTAGGATATCAACAGAATTCGTTCAGACGATAAACTTTGTGAGGTATGTATAGATACACAAATATTGTTTCAGTTGACATTCCAAAATACACAAATCATATTTATAAAAGTGCAGGAAAGGTACCGCTTTATGAAATAATACAAGATAAAGTCTTTGCCCGAACTGTGTAAAATCTATTTCTCTAAATTTTGTCACTTATAAATGTAGGAAATTCCGACGTACAGATTTCACAAAAGAGTAGAATTTCGTGCGAACATTAGTAAAATAAGAAAAATACGCTGTTTAGATATATATATATATCTGAGAGGAAAAAAGTGTCATGATTATCAAATAACTAGACGAAAAAGGATTTATTTCAATGCATCTGCAAAATTTCTCTTTAATTACCTTAAACTAAACCTTTCGAGAATTTCTAACAAAACTGTAACATTTATATAATTGGTCGTAAAGTAAAACTTTATAATGCTGAAATGCAAGAGCAATAGAATTTCCTAATGAAGACCAAATAAATGAATAAGAATATTTTTCGCAATAAATTATCCACGCAAACGGCAATAAAAGTAAAAAGCACTAGTTTCCCCCCAAACATACTCTTCAACGCAACTCAGAATAAAACAATTTCAAACTGCAAAGTGGAGTGGGGCTTCAAACCGAGGTTGACATTAACTCAATTATTCACAGAAATCACAAAATTCCCGCCTCAGAAAGCGCTTCTGCCAAAAGCGGTATGATTGTCCCCCCCCCCCCCAACGAACACCTTGCCACTTCGCAAGCAATAGACAACACATCCCAACTCCAGTACCATCCAATTCCAGATCGTCCCCAGCCCCCGTCTCACTCTCTGTGAACCTTTTTCACCTGCAGGACAAAGCTGAACAGCTGCACACTGAAAGGATACAGTCCCATTTTGAGATTATAGTTTCTGCGATGCTCAGATTCCACAATACCTACATACACCGTCCTTATTCTATATAGCTGAAGACATTGACTTACAATGTGCCCACCTCATACTTCGCAAATACCTGTGTTGTTATTTTACAAACGTGGCTCGAATATGCTGCTTATAGAGTATCTACCTCTTTTGTTGTGCAAACATTAACTATTTGAGGAAAGCAGAGGTTTTGTTTTAACTTCTGGATACCTTTATTCAAACAGCTGGTAAAGACACAAATGTCTTCCACGTTCCACAAATATATTCTAGCTATGATAAGACTCTCTAATAGCCTATCCGCTTACAAATTTTATGAAGGTGTTAAAAAGATGTCGAAAGGTCTGCCTATGCGATATGTTTAGAGAAGGTATTCATTCAATTTTTGATTAATTCGAAAGAAATTCTTCGAAAATTGTTTAACTTAGTTTGGAATTGACAGATCAACTTTTTTATGTCACATCAGTGAAATTTTCTTTTTCTTAAGTTGTCTCTGAGATTAATAATCTTTGTAATAATAGTAGAAGTGTCTGTAAATGTCTGGTGCTAGCTATATATATGCACTACACAGATTAATATTTTAATTAAAAGCAGCATGGGAACATACGTTTAAGATACAAAAGTTGCCTTATTTGTTATCGTAAAATGATTTTGATTATTTGAAATTTACATAAAACCCTTTCAAGTACGGTCTATTTATCATTAAACATTTAAGTACAATACAAAATCTATTATAAGATGAATTTTTAAAAAACATTTATAACTTGATGATAAGTTGTCTATAGAGAATAATGCTTAGTTGTTTAATTTATAGTTATTTGCATATTTATGTGTAATAAAATGTTATATGTATTATCAATAAGTAGCTTTACAATTTCCCTTTTCATAAATTAATTTCATTTAGCCTCATGCCCAAACTGATAACCTCCCAGTTAGTTATGCCCTATGAACGAATTAGTATTATATCGCTATGATTGATTCTTATATAGTATCGATTTACTGTAATATTATTGCACATTGTTTATAGTGATGATTAATTATCACATTGATACTCTTCTCCTACATTCTACAGAAGGAGGAACAAGAATTGGACCTCCCACAAGTGGTTGGGGATTCTGCACCCTCATGTACCAGTTGAAGATATGTCAATCCTAGACATACATGGACTTTGACATGTTATTCGCTTCTGACCACCGCCCGCCCTCGACATCTGAGCAAAGTTACAGATCCTTACCACCAGTGACTGACACTAACCAATACATTATCGTCGTCAATTTTCTGTTACATCTTATAGAGGTCCACTCACTCATGCATCTGTCCCCAAGTTCCATTCTTGACAGTATCTACGGCAATGCAAAGATGATTCGCTACATTGGACAAGAACACTGCAGCATTCGAAGAATTGTAACCTCTGTTGAACAGACCACGAGATACAATCAACTGTAGTTGGTACCCTAAATAGCATACAGGGAAGATTTTGTATTGTATAATATGATTTTTCGGTTAGAGGTCAACCATTTATAATGGATATATTTCGCGACATTCAATAGACTGATATAATTCTTTTTTATAAAAGTGCACGTATGGTTCATACAAGATTAGATGTATATATTACCCTCGCGTTATTTAAGCCCGCAAAATTGAAATTAGCATTTTGCATTGATGTAATATTTCAGTAAACATAGTGTCCATTTTTAAGGCGTCCGGTTTCTTAGACATTAAAAAATGATTATGACTTCAAACTGAACTTACAATAACAAACTAATTTTGGATTAGTATATACTATAAAATAAGTAATATGCTGTAAATCATATAATTCCAGCTTTGCACGACTCATAATGATCAGGGCTGTTGATACATTATCTTCTAAATTTGTTTCACAATTAGTTAACCAGCAAAACAAATATTGTTCAAAGAGCAATAAAGATTTTATTATTCTGAAGAATATTAAAAGCACATTGATAGAGATTTAACTCTCTGAACAAGAGCGTCATCTTCGCTCTTAAATTTGGGACACATCGCAATCATTAGCATTTTCTTGTAGTTACGCGGTTGGATGGTGTAAAATATGTGAAGAGTTTTTTGTCACCAAGAAACACCGTTTTATATGGACAAGAATAAAAATGAAAGAAACAGACTGTTCTTGTATACTGCTTGGTTATATACTGGAGCGACATTAAGATAAAATTATATTTGATTTAAATTTATTATAAATGGTATTGTAACGATTTTTGACGTCATGGAAGGTATTTGTAAACTAGATTTCAATTGACTAGGATAAAACTTTAAATAATATATAGGCTCAATTTATTTATGGAACAATTTTATATATTTCAATTATTGGACATTTAAAATAAATACAATTTGTATTGCATGCTTTTATGAGTAACAACTAATTCATGCAACAGTGAAAGCAAACCCCTGTTTCGTGTTTTTCCAGTTTTGCAAAATCGAAAGATTTTGGGAGTTTTTTAATGTTTACTACAGAGAACTTTGAATCATTCAGCTAATAGATATATATTTACTTTTTCAAGATATATCTTGTAAAAAATTGTATTTTTAAATTATTTATTATGAAATACTAGTATAATAGATTTCCATATTGATTTTATTAAATATTATAAACTTATGACCAAATATTTCACGATATTTTTTTAATATTATGTATAACTTCTTATTTATATAGTATATATACATTATTTCATCATTTTATTTGTTTTATTATACATAACATTATAGTTATTAAAATAATTTTCAATTTCTTTTGTTGTTCTAATTTAAATTTATTTATACAATTAATGAATCAAGTTTAAAGTAATGCAATAAACCATTTTCAAAATCCATATAATTAAATTTGTTGAAATTATATACATTTGTTTATAAGAATAAGTAGTGTTATTTTTTAAACCATTAGTCACAATTACTAAGCGCATATTTCCTAATTCAATCTACTTTAACCTCCCATTAATGGACGAATTATTCTATAATTATATCGACAAATACGATGCGGACTGAATACGTACCAATGATACAAATGTTGAGATCGATCATAAATGTGAAAGTATAGCTGTTATAGTTTGACATCATAGTTCAAAAAATCAATAAAATAAAATGTAAACACTCTGTGTAAAAATTAACCGCTAAAACTACAATCAATATAATAAAAATCTACTTGGGCTTTTATCAATTTGAGCAAAATAAAGTCTTTTAGATTAAAAAAAATTATTTTTAAAAATTATTATTTAATCAAACATTTAAGCTCGATTGTATGTATTACTGATTTTTAGAGTTTAAAAAAGTATTGTTGGCTTTAAACCATCTTGCTCAACCTGAATACATTCATGGATAATTTAATATTGAAAAAACTCGACAACAAATCATAGAAAAATAGTTTTCTTTTCCAAATATCGTTTATACAATCCAAAAAATAATACAATATTAGAAAACACCAATTTATAAATACAATTAAAGCAAAATAAAAACGCACTTATACAAAATTAACCCCTAATAACTATAATAAGTAAATAAAATTTAAAACCACACAAAAAGTTACTTATCAGACGTTTCAATCTTTATCAATGAAGCCGAAAAATGATAAATTTTCAAAAGCGACAAAAACAACATTTAAAAAAGTTCCTCAATTTCATAAAATGTTACAAATCGATTTGTCAATATGAAATCTGTTATATTAATATTTCAATTATTTTTTATTACTCTGTTAAATTCTTATGAACGAAATTAGATATATACCTACATATCAATCAGAATCTACTTCTCTAACTAATATTATTCACGTTTTGAGAACTACCAACACAAGAAAAAGCCCTGTTTTACATCTTGTGTTTACTCAACTGCACGAAAACAGGGTGATCTTCGGTATTAATCTCTTTCAATCAAACAAGCGGAGACATTTCACTTCGCTGACTGACCAGACTTCGCTTTTCTGGTCTCTGACATTTCCAATGGGATCAATTTCTTGGTCTTCGATTGCAAAAAGGACCAAACTGCTTGCTCCCCATACTGAGTACTCAATGTTCCAGATGGTGTGAATCTTCAACAAGTGAGAGTTAACAAAAGGCCTGTCAACGGAGGTAAAGTTGGGTTGGACACTTTTTCTTGAGTGCCGGCAGTAAACAAATTGAGAAACAATTTGGTCCGAACCTGTTAAACATTCTCACTTGAACAGTGGGGATTAAATTCTTTATTTACTTGACAATTGTACGCGCGTGTCACTGTGCACATATTACACTTTATAATTTACAGTTAGCAAGACACACATACACATTCTTTTCTTTCAAAAGTAGCTATTTCTGCAAGACGTACAAAATCTGTATATGTGTATAAGGAAAGATTTTCTGTATTTGAATTGTGTATTATAATCATTGATTATTCCCAATTTTAAAAGATTTATGTGATCTGCTAAATATATTTTGTAATTGAAAAATCCTTTTCGTTTTATATAATTTATAATAATTGACGAATCTCTCAAAAGTGATAATTTCTTGTAATATTTCTATCTTGTTATAACGTCAGCAAGATGTTTGCAAGTATCAGAATTCTCTTTACACAAATCTGAACAGTGTTGCGTCTTTCAAAAGCAAGCCTGAAGTCCTTTACAATGCATACACTTATCTATATGCTAACTATTTTTGAGGTAACATACATAGTCGATTGAGGCAATTTACCTTCCACCAGACTTCTCCAATGGGGTGGGAAATATTTCCATGTAACATTGTGTAATCATTGAATGAATTAAACTAGAGCCTATATATTTAATGTATTAATGTAACGGGCGGCTGTACATAGCTGCAATTATAAGAAAAATCTAGTCAGTTTAAAAGCGGTACTGGATTGATCCTTGAGATGATACAGAGCTTATGTAAATTGTTACATTGTGAAGTCTTACCTCGATAATAAAACATCTCTTAAAATTGGTTCTCTAAAAGAGTGGGGAGGGGGGGAGGGCATTTATTTATTCAGGGTTTAGGGGAGATTCATGGTACTGGGCAAAGAATCGTATCTTCATGTTTTTACACAGGCTAAATTTTCAAATCGAGTTTCTTTGAATTTTGTTTAGAAGTTTTTTTAAAAGTGTATTTTAATTATGTTATTTTACCTTAGAATAATTAACGATTCTGAGTCAAAATATTTGTATATTTCAAGTTACAATTTAAATTTATAGTTCAAATGAGTATACTGTAAATTATTTAACATATTTGAAAAATGCATTTTAGATTATTTTAAAGGATAATAAATATAGTTATATAATTTATATAGATAATAAATTAATATTGATTACATATATGGACGTATTGTTTTTCAAATTTGAATTAAATCAATAAATTAATATATCTATACTTTATATCATAGAAAAATGTTTATATTGAATCAATTTTTAATTTTAAATTAGTTTGAATAATTTAGTATTTAATAAAGAAATGAAGGTTTCTTCAATCTTTTATTTTTTTAAATAACGAAATATCTTCAAATATATATTTAGAAAATATAAATTTAATTGCTTTTCCATACCGAAAATACAAAAGTTTAACTGTAATAAAGTTTAATGTAAAATAAATAAAATAGTTTGGAATATTTTTTATAAAACACTAAAATCCAAATTCTATAACCCACTATTTAATTATTTATAAATTTCATTCATGCATTATTTGTATATTTTATTTTTAATATATCAACACGCATGTATACCATTATAATTAATACACCATACTTATGTAATGATATTTATTATCTTTATCGGATAAAAAAACATTCATTAAAAGTTCCAATACAAAATATACTTGTGTATAAAATTACCAGTAATATTTCATACCTTATATATCAAGTAACAAAAACGCCAAATAAAGCTCTATAATCATACACCAAATATATCACATTGACAAAAACGTTTATTTATCTTCAAAACTATATGTAGCACAAACATTACCTTACACCAGGGCACCTCTATACCACGAGTTCATTTGATTTGAAACACATGCTTATGCTTTCATTGAAATATAACCTAATACCGCAAATAATAATAAAAGCACCCTCTACCTATACTCATTACGCAGAATATATGTGTGCATTTTAAAGTGACTAAATACCCTTATTCTCCATGTTTACATCTGTGTTTTGATATAAAGAAAAAATGAATTAAAAAGTAGTCGTGTATATAGTTATACGTGGTCCTGCAGTATTCCTTCTTCCATACTTATGTCATGACTGTCACGTTTGGGAAGTGACATGCGTCAATTCAATTCAATTCCATTCCCAGAAACCAAAGATAAGAAAGACTACTTTTATATCATCACGAGAACCAAGAATAACAACTGTATTTATCAAAAGTTACAATTATGAAATCAAAGCTGTTCGCTCACCCTTCTATATAATACACATATATATCTACAGAAGAAGGTTGAGGTTTAGTGTCAATTAAATACTTGCGCAAAATGCCGAAATACATTTGTGACTTCGAAACGGTACACCCTTTCATTTGGTGAATAAAAGGTTGTTGGATACAGATACCTACAAGTTTTTTGCAAATTAGATGCTCTCATATAGAAGGGTGGGAACATCTGGTTGGGGAATGTTCTGCGAATGTCACAGTGGCACTTGAAAGGAACTTCAGAGAAAAACTGTCGGCAACGCTTCGAGCGTGCGAACTCCGGGGATTCGAATTCTCCGTTGTCAGGTTTTAATTGGCGCCTCTAGAGAGTCGTCAAATGTTTGCTTTGCTGAGCCCAAAACCGCCTTGTCTGTTGGTATAGGTATAACTTTTCCTTGATAGACGTTCTGCATTCTACAGATATACTTGAGTGAATATCTTCATTTAAGGCATATTCAATTTGTAATATTTTTAAGGAGGTTTTTCGACTCATATTTATTCTGCAATATGATATTTGACCGTTGGGAATTATTATCTTATGTACAGCGTAGTGATGCACATAATGACTATAACAGTACATGGACACCCCCCAATCTTGAAATGACGACACATTTTAAAGTTTTTTTGACTAACCTAAAAGGATAAGACTATAAGTTTACTGTAATTCGAATACTGAAAGAAGTTTATATTTTTAATTCACTTTCACTGCAATTCCAATGGTATCAATTGGTACGGTTCTTTTAACCTACATCGTTACCCAAATTTAACATTTTGTAGTTGATATATAATTGCCTATAAATTGTATCATTCTTAAATGTATTTTCCTAATATATGCCTACTTGTATTATAAATCTTATATAATATTCAAAAATTAATAAAATTTCCACAAATTTATCTATTCGATTGACATTTGTAAGGTTTCAACATATATATGTAGGTTTCTCGTGACATATTTTGTAATTTTAGGTTTTATTAGCAATATTGAGAATACTACTACATAAGTAGTATCCTGATTTTATGTTATAAACTTTGTAAGTATAAATTTAATAGCTACATTTATAAGTTAACAAAAATATATTAGAACTGTGGTGGAATATGACCCTTGGATATTGTATTTATTATTCCATAATTCAAAATCAATCCACAACCTCAAAGCTCAGTTCTTAACTTTTGTCGCGTTTCCATTATAGCTAAGCAACACTTCCAACATTAGTTCCCGTATTTGATTCGGTTTACTTGAGAAGACCTATATCATCTCCTATATTGGGTTTATATTTCAATTTTGTACTTTATATACCGTAAAATTATTATTTAGAGACCTAGTTGATAGCTTTCTTATTTACTATAGTACAATATGGTCTAGTTTTAATTAGAAAAACTTCTATCAATAATGTCAAAGGTCTGATATATTGAGATGGTTCAACTTGGAATAATAAGTTTTATAATTAAAAAAACATATTATATTAACTACTATGATGATTAATGATAACTGTGGAGTTTGATATCAGAAATAATGAAAAAATTTACAACTTCATTCGAGAAGTTTGCATTGTACTTTTAAGGAGCCTAGGCGAAGAGAAGGCTATATAGAGACCGCATCAAAGGAGGCGCTTAGATGGATGATGAGTAACGGAGAAAGGTGGAGGAAGGCCAAAGTGGTGTTGAGATTCTGGGTTGGTCCCACTAGGTGAAGATCGTTTTGCACCGGTTCCATCTGGCAACAGGCACCACCACAGGTAGGCGATCTTCGTTGGTGCCCCAGAGTGTTGTCGGATAGCCAATCGAGCCTGAGAGCGCTGGAGAGGAAGAAAGCGAAGAATATTTGCGAGTTTGCGGACAAGATCGAGGAACAGCTGGTTGGCCTCAGGGAATAGGGGAAGAGTTTGGTGCTAACATGGGTACCCAGCCATTGCGGAATTGAAAGGAATGTGATGGCAGACAAGGCACAAGGTGGCGAAGATGGACCAGAAATGGTTGGAATGCAGCTTTGACGGGATCAAAAAAAGGATCGGGGTGTGTGAGACAAAGAGGGAATGGAAGCATGAAACGAGTACGGGACAAAGAAAAGTGAAGGATGCTGGAAGGTGGAGAGCGGGTGGAGCAGAGAAGAGGTGGTCAGTATGTGAAGATTCATGTGTTGTCACTCTTTAGAGTTGAAGGAGTACAAGAAGAGAATTGGGCTGTCGGAAGAAGGATAATGCAAAAGATGCGGTGAAGAGGAAAAGAGAACGGAGCACGTCTGGAGATGCGTAGTGGAAGCAGGGAAGAGAGAGCTTGAGCTGGGAAAAGTAGGTGATTTGTGGCAAAAACTTGAAAAGGCCCAGTAGTACTGGAAGTGGTGGAAGAGGGTACGCCTCAAAGAATGAATGATTTTTGAACAAGGATGACGACGACCGCATCAGCAGAGGCAATACGCATTTCTTTAAACGCCAGGGCATCAACAACATTAACAACAAACGCACCATCACATTATCACTATCAACTAGAACAACCAACTTGCCATCATAATCATCAACTACATCTCTCAATTCACCCCATCATCAAATGCAACAACCTGAAGGGGTACAGCATGGTCAAAAAGGACAGAATGCGTGAAAACATTTCTAGATATGCACGAGGCGAGTTACTCATCACCCTCATCAAAGAAGCTATCCACTCTTGATAGTACCTCAGAGTGGATAGACAAAGAAGACGAAGTCACCGAAAGGCTACTTTTAATATAATTATTCAATTTTGTTTATATTATCCAATATATATAAATATCATTAGTTACAAATACTGCTGGATTTAAAATAGACCTTTTTTGCTAAGTAAATTTTACGTTTTCGTTTTTTTCATTATAATATGGTTAATTATATTTCAATTTGATGTTAATTTTTTTTTCAAAAATATCTATATTTTTCAAATTAACTAAATTTACAGAGGATTTTTGAAGAGAATAAAACTAAATTAAACAACTATAAAAAATATATTTTTTAAAATATTTCATTTTGAAAGAACTTTTGAATATAATAAATTGTGTTAAGTCCAACCTAATCTTCACATATAAAAAGTGAAAAATATTAATATTACAAGTAATATATTTATATGTATTTATAAATTTAATTTGGTTATAAATACTTAAATTTATATACTTAAAATTATAATACTTAAAATTAAATACTTAAATACAGTAGGTCATTGGTGAAAAATTCATCCAAATATAACTGGGAGTTCCTGGAAATGCAGGACATGCTTAGTTGTTGTATATT
>JAUZNC010053234.1:0-14861 GCA_034780395.1 Vannuccia rotundouncinata | reverse complement strand
CCGCAATTAAATTCGGTTGATCGAAACTTAAGTTTTCCTTAACTTGGCTTACTTAAGTATTGTACTTAAGTGTAAATACTTAAGTTTCGATCACCGGAGCCCAGAGCATATGCATAATTAAAGTAATACATTCATAGGTTAGTTATAGTGATGTGTTAAAAGCCAAAAGATAAGATCGTAAAAATTGATATTTTAATACTAAATTTGATTAATAAAGATGTCCGTGTAAATTTAATTTTTATAGGTTATATAAAGAGGGCATATAAAACTATATAAAAATATCGATACACAATAGTCATGTTTTAACCCTTTTTAATTGACATGGATCATTTTTCAATGGCTTGATTTCAATTATACAAAGTTTATTAATCGTAAGAAAATATAAAAAATGCATGAGGAAACTAAAAATGTTTGTTTCTAAAACGAATAACAACTTCAGCAAGAAAAATAAAGTATACTATTATGACAAATTTAATAAACAATTCTAACACATGTAATACTAATATAAAAACATCTTCACCTAACTTCTTCTTCAACATGCCATATGTGAGAAAGAATAGATTATCAAAATCACTATATAATAAGATATTGGTCTCGAAAAGCTTTCACTAAATGTATTATAATGAAATTTAAACATTACTTACCAAAGACAATTTATATTAAGGTAGTATTGTAATCAAAAATCCATACAAAAATGTTGAGGAAATTTAAAACAATGCTTCTATACAGAACTAAAGAACATTGTTATAAGAGAAACGCCAAATAACTCTCTTCTAACTAAAACAGGTGTTACCATAGTAACAAAAGACAAGCCATATCGACCAAAAACCAGCAAACCGCTGAATTACGACAAAAGTGCGACAAGAGGAGACCTACGCATGACTACAATCAAGACGAAGTTCAGAGAACAAGCATTCCGTTTTTGAGCTCCAAGAAGCTTCATCCAAAACACCCATTCTGTATAATTGTACCAATCCTTTTTATATCATTATTATGTATATACCGATTGTTCCTACACTGCATTGCGCTTCTGTGTAAAGCCTTATTATTATATTATTATTATTACGTGAAAGGCTGGATATAATTAGCAATGACGCTATATCTAATATGTTTATATATGTTACATATACGAATATAAATAAAACATTTTTTTATAATGAATATAATAAAATCAATATGTAATATAATGATAACAATCATACCGCAAGTCATATTTCTAAAAAGAGGATAGTACAATTTTCAATAGACGAAAAAACAACAACAAAAAAATAATAAAACACTTTCGAAAAATAAATTTAGAAGAGATTAAAAATTTTATCACAACTATATATTGTTTTTAAATACTATCAAAAAATAAACTATTGTTAATAATATTTCATGACACAAAACAAAATAGAAATTTGTAAATTACCTAACTGTTTTGTAGTATGTAATAATCACGTAATTTCAAACTTATTATGGAGAACAAAACAGTATCTAAGCCACATATGCAACGACCGCAAGAGTTTATTTGATGGAAACAGTAGCATCTACTTAAAGTCTTCTACAGAACCTAAATACATATATATGTATATACTCGTCTACACCTATTGTATGGGTAACCACATAGCTGTCACAAGCTGCTTCAGTTAGCACGATACAATGACCTTCGATTTTACTTGATCCACGTGACAATCCAAGTGATTTTAAAATCACCGTCTAATTCCACCAGAATATAATTTGGGTTAAAGATTAATAAAAAAAAATTACTTTTAAAAATCTAATTATTCAATTTAAATTTTTTTATAAAAATTAAGAGTTAACCTTTCAAACGTATTAAATTTAACGGAAAATTTCTACATTTTAAAATAAAATCGCAACATTATACTTTAACATTTTATCAAGAGTGATTTATCTTGGCACATCGTTTGAATGGGTGTTTTACTAATTTACGATCAGAAAAGATGGGTGAATAATAGACCGTTTTTACTATAAAAAGACGCTTGTATCATATTTAGATAAACATGATATAAAAATTCAACAAATAATATACAATAGAAAACAATTAATAATTACCCTTCTTATAGTGTACATTCGGAAATTGCAGTATTTAATTAGAATCAACTTTAACACATAGTCAAACAACTGATTAAATTTAAACTATATCAAACCGAGTCATTATAAAAGATATGTATATATATATATCATTCTAATGCAATCATGGACTTTTATTTGTGATATACCTACATCAACACAATTTTACACTATCAGCATCATGGTGTTTCCGAATTCTACTTCGAGTTGGTTACTATTAAAAAATGTCAGAAATGATGTGGCCAAGTTTAAAGATACATAGCACCACCATATTTGGCTGGTAATCAAAATAAATATAACTAAAAAATAACTCTGAAATAAATATATATATTAGATTGAAAATGATTAGATTTTAATATTTATTCAATTTTAATATTGTATTTTTCATTAAAAAGTATACACATCTTATTATAATAATGCAACCAGAAATTGTAAACACGAATTTATTAAAATCATTGTTAAATTGAATTTACTAAGTTACCTTTTATTTAATGAATAATAACGAATAATACACGTATGCTATTGTTAAAAGTAATTTCAAATTGGTCAGAGTCGAGCTTTCTATCTTATTGTATAATGCCACTGATTATGTAATTTCTATCTAATAGTCAAAGTAACAAATTAGTCCTTTAATTTGTAACTGTTTGGATAGAGTATTTCTATCTTAAATATTTCTAGTATTAATGAATATTCTAAACTATTCGCTGTTTACTTGTTCATGAATCCTAAAATGTTGATTGTATTCTGTTGATGATTAATTAAACTATACAATTAATTAAATTGAAATTACTTTGACCAATTTGAGCTTACTTATGAGCAAGTTATGTCACAAGTGTGCAAACAGTTGTCATTCCTTTTAGATCATGTGATGTCTATCTTAGAAACGGGTCGGACCTCTATGTAATAAAAATCACTCCCATATTATTGCTAATTGACATTCTAAAAATGTCAATTAATATAGTCTATAGAGTAGTTTTAAATTATATGCTTGAAAACAATAGATTACAGCCTTATTCTGTAATGACCAAATACAATTTCACATCTATTCTATTGTTTTCTTTTCAATAGAATCATTTTTCTATTGTGTTTACTCTAAAAAATTTAGTATCATTTAGTGAGTTAAATATTCTCATTGAAATAGAATGCTTGATCTAACACCAGATGCAATTTATACCGATTAGGTCATATGAATCTATTGAAAACTGAGAACTTAAATACTATAAATATGATAGATATTAACTAAATGTATCACCTAATGGAATTACTACTGAATAGCAATAAACATTCAATAGATAAAAATCAAATACTGTATTGTTAAATTATGATAATAATTAAAACATGTCCTTGATTTATTCGCCTAGAACAAAGTTTATCATTTGAAGTAACATTTCTTGGAAATCCAAATCTACAGTATGAATGTAATCAATGAAAATGCATAAAAATGGCCTCGAAAAATAGCTGCCCATAATATAATTATTATAAAATAAAAATGTCAGAGATATTATTATTGATTATATATATATATATATAGCGATTACATATACTTATATAAACGTAACAGATTACTGTAATACCACGGAATACTGTTTAATATATTAGGAGAAAAATTGCAAAAGATACACGTGTATTTCACAATCTACAAGGTATAATCTATAGTACACTTCTTAAAGATAGAACAGCCTGCAAATAACATTTTATAAATTATTTTATATGCAGAATATTGCTATTATAGAGAGTACGAGTAGGTATATAAAGACACACTTCATTTGAATAAATTGGAACCTTTGAACCAGTTAACACATTTATACTTTAAGTAGGTATAAAAATAGTTCGAATAGCATGATAACTATTTGTCATGAACACATTTTCTAATTTTTTAAAAACAATTTGAAATATTTCCAAAACTGAAATAGGTTTAAAATCAGATTAAAAATAATTGAATATAATTGAGACTGAATATATAGTTCTAATTATAATTAACATTATAATATTTCTATTTATAATTAAATTAATTAAATATCTTTGCACAAATCTACTTTTGAAAAGTTATCAAGATGTAATTAACTAAAAAGGATTAAGTATGTAATAATATTAATCATGAATAAATTTGCCATTATTTGAATTTAATAACTTTGTAAAGATATATAATAACTTCAAAATTCAATGTTGTTCAAATTTAAAAATCAATAGAAATAAGTTAAAACTTAATTCTAATATTATTCTTAGCACAAGGGTTTGTACAAAAATTTTTTAAGTTTAAAAACTATTTCCAAACTCAATGAAGAATTCCAACACTTTCCTTTGTACAGCAAAATCATAAGTAAATGATGATTTATGCAATATATTTAAGTCAGGTGATATTGGTCTAACAAATTATATGCCTAAAATAAACTGCTATTAGTACCTAGTCAAAATAAAACAATATTCATACAAATAAACAAAATGTATGTACTAAGAATGTAATAGTTGCATTAATGACAAATATTTCAATTATATAAATATTTAATTTTGTAGATTATAATATGTTAACAATTACAACAATTACAACCTACTAATGGTTTAAGCATACTAAGGTGTATCAATAGTAGTTTATTTTTGGCTTCCAACTAATTGAACCAATATCCATTTGCAAAATTGCTCTATGTATATGGTTAAATTTAATGAATAAAATATCAAATTATGAAATAAAATTGTTCTATAAGGTATGGAACCACTTGGTGATAATAAACTGATAATATTGGGCACTATAAATCCAAATAATTTTACTATTTTTTAAACAAAATCTATGACTTTTTTAAGGCTACTAAAATTACAAAATTCTAGGACTTTTTCATATGCTGAAATGGAATTTTTTTGCAATTCCAAGATCCATATGAGCTCTGCTTAGCATACTTTTAATGGTTTAGCCATTTTTTGGTTCCAATTAATCAAAATATTTATAAATATTAAAAAATAGAACAAAATGAAAATACAGAAAAATACAGTCTAAAATAGGAGAAACAAAATAAATATAGAGTGAGTTTTATATTACAAAATCATTAGGTTATTTCAATTATTGACAGAAATCCACTAGTTGGATAATCAAAGCAAATAATGTGCACATTTTGAGGCACAAGTATGTTTTATTCATAATAATGACTAATATAGCATTTGCAGGATTAAATATTATTGCAGTAAAGGTATCTTGCAACTGTATCTTAAGATTGTGCAATTTAGTCAAATAAGAATTTCATATTATATTACATAACAATAACTAATACAGGGTGTTGCATAAGTTGCTTGACCTAAGTCATTTTAAATCAATCATAACTTGATTTAATAATCTAATTGCTAATAATTCATAATCTATATGAAATGTACTATATATTGATTTATTTAACTTATCTCACTGAACACTATTCATTATTAAAGTTAGTTAGTCAGTAAGAAATCAGTTTAGACATAATGGCTCACAGACACATGACTCTCGAATTCACATAATCAAGAATAATTACTTGGGATACTAGAGTTACAAATGCATTGCAGATTGTTGGGCAGAAACATTTCAATCACCTCCTCCTTCAAAGCAATCTATGTTTAATTTAGTGACCAAGTTTAATCAGTTAGGCTCTTTGGCAGAACTGGAGAACCAAGAACACATAGAAATGAAGAGAATACAAAACAAGTGGCAACTATCCAAAGACCAAAAAATCACACTGACTTGCTTCTATGGAAATGGGTATATCCAGATGGTCACTTGGTCACATTATGTGTGACTTTGGCTTGCATCCATATCAGCTATGACTATTGCAAGCATTAAATGAGGATAATCTGGACAGAAATCCCCAGTTTTGCAAAGTGTTCCTTGCATACACAATGGATGATCCAGATATTTTAAATAAAGTTATTTATTCTGATGAGGCCAAGTTTAAATTAAATGGCAATGTAAATAGGCACAATTGTGTTTATTGGAGTGCTACCAATCCACACCAAATTATCGAGAATGAAGAGAACATGCCTGGTTTAACCATTTGGGCAGGCTTATGCAGTTATGGTCTAATTGGACTATTTTTTCAAGATACAGTGAAGTCAGAAAATTATCTCACAATGTTAAAGGAGGAATTCATCCCTAGTGCCTCCAATTTGATTGATCTTGATCAATTTTATTTTCAGCAAGAATGAGCTCCTCCCCACTATGGTTATATTGTCAGAAAATAGCTGGACACAAAATTTCCTGGATGATGGCTTGGTTGTAGAGGTCCTATAGAGTGCCCAACTCAATCCCCAGATTTATCAGCTCTGAATTTTTTTCTTTCTGTCAGGTCACATTCATTACAAGAATTTAGAAACAGAACTGAAGATGCATTCAATACCCTCACTCCAGACCTCTGCCAAAAGATTGCCATGAGTGTTTAGTGACAATTGCAAAACTGTATATCCATAAATAAAGGGCTTTTGGAAAATTTAGAATAGAGTTTTGTTTTGCTATTTTGCAGTTTTAAATTTCTAATAATTGAATTAGTTATTAATTTAATAAACATTATTATTTGAATTTGACAGTTTTAGTTCAATAAATCCATGAGTGAAAGTGGGAAAAGCAACTTATGTGCCACCCTATATTTATATATAGGTGAAATACAATATGATAAAATAAAAATACTCTGAGAAAATTTAGAGAGTTTTATGTTTTACTTTAATACTTTAAAAGGAGTCATCTCCAAATTAAAGTGATTTGGGCATTTTGACCTTGGAATCCAGCTGCCTTCTTTTTTTCTCTTGAAAATGCCCATTAAATTTGGGCAAAAAAATATTTTAGAATGAAACTTACTATGAAACTGAAACTAATAACTATTGATGAAATAATAAAAGTTTTTCTTATTATTTAATTGTTATTTTCCTATAGTGAAAATGCAATTCATAACTTCTCTCTAAAATGCATTTTGCATGGACCACTTTAATTTGGAGATAATCCCCTATTGAACTGTAGTGTACATGTTTTAGCAATATGTTTTTTATTATGTAATCCACAATATTATAATAATTCTTACTAAATTTATTTAGATTTGTATACAAAAAATAGAAATTTAAATGTTCCCACATAAACATTTTATTTCAGAGAAATGTAGTCAGTATTACACTCATCTGAATGAGAAATGTTAAATTATTTTTTTTGTAATAATTATAATTTACACCATATTGTAGTTATTTTTTCAAGCAGAAAATAGAAAAATTAATATGGTTTATGTATGTCAATATGATTTTTTCTAATGAGTAGAACTCTAGCAGACAATTCAGCAAACAATTCGATTCATAAGTGGGACCCTTACCAAAAAATTTTTATTTTAATTTTTCTTATTAATATCTATTTTCAATAATGGTCATCGAATACATTACCTTGTTGTTTTCATACAACCGGTCATTAAAAACACTGCCAATTATAACCATGGTCTTGCAATTATATATTATGGTTATCCATTAAAATCGGCTTTAAACAATGCAATGTCTATTTCAAATATATAAATAAAAATGTTTACAAACATTGCTTTTATTCATTATAGGCCAGTTGATGATTCAATTCATTAGGGGGGACCATCCAAATCATCCAAATTAATCTTTCTAAATAAATATATTGTAATTAAATATCATTTTTGAGTGTATCTGAGTTGAAATAATTTATATATAAAAAAAATTTATTGGTAAGGGACCCCTTATGAATTGAATTGTCTGCTGGGTTGAATCATCCGCTGGGTTGAATTGTCCAAATTAATCTTTCAAAATAAATATTTTGTAATAAATAATCATTTTTGAATGTATGAGTTAAAATAATTTATAAAAAAAAATAAAACATTTTTTTGGTAAGGGTCCCCTCTTATGAATTGAATTTGTCTGCTGAGTTGAATTGTCCGCTGGGTTGAATCGTCAGCTGGGCTGAATCATTCAAATTAATCTTTCAAAATAAATATTTTGTAATTAAATATCATTTTTGAGTTTATTTCAGTTAAAATATTTTATTAAAAAAAATTGAAAATTTTTGGTAATTGTTTGTCTGCTGAATCATCCACTGGGCTGAATTGTCAGCTGGCCTATAATGAATAAAAGTAATGTTTGTAAACATTTTTATTTATATATTTGAAATAGACATTGGATTGTTTAAAGTCAATTTTAATGGATAACCGTAATATATAATTATGGGACCATGGTTATAATTGGTAGTGTTTTTAACAGCCGGTTGAATGAAAACAACTAGGTAATGTATTGGATGCCTGTTATTTATTAAAAACAAGTAAATTGGAACAGCCGGTTGAAAATAGATATTAATAATAAAAATTATAATAAAATTTTTTTAGTAAGGGTCCCACCTTATCAATTGAATCGTCCGCTCAAACATCTGCTGAATCATCTGCTCGAGTTCTACTCTTTTTTTCTATGGCTGTTATGAATGAGATCTTGTCTATGACAACCCATTTTTATATATAAATAGATACAAAAATGGCTAAAATCTCATGTGCAATCCTATTTCTCATCATAATGCCATGGAAAAAATTCATGTATGAAAAAAAGCCATTGAATTATACTTGTGACAATCACTTATAAATATTACATATAAAAATTATAAATTATCAGCTAATCAGAGTCTACCAATATTAAAAATGAAATGATGTGCTGTGTGAGTCAAAATAAATTTGGTCACAAATGTTGTGATGCCTATATAAAGGAAAATGATTAGAAGCCAACAATAATTTAATCTGTAGAGAAAGAAATGTTTAATATTGTTTATAAAATATATTACTCATAGGAAAACATTATTATTATATTATTTTTGGCATGTTATAATATGTAAACTATTTAGTATATTTTTTTGCCATTCTTCTAAAATTTTGGGATTAAAACAAGTTTTATATAGTGGCTTTGTGTAAAACCTGCATTTCACTTATCATGCTTTAATCGTATATTTTACTTGAAATTGAAGTAAGCTTATGAGGTTAGAAATTGAAAAGCTTTAATATGTAGGTTATCATATAGATGTCTGAAAGTTATCTAATAGAGTCAAGTATCTTTTCCTAAATCTCACTGTCATCCTGAGATTAAAATTCTCCTTTCAATAAGAATTTCCAGTATTTTTTATTAAATGCCAGCTCCCATGATTTGGGGTTAAAACTGTTTATGGGTGACAGGGCTAGATCACAAGCAACAAGAGCAGTAAGTGCCTGTTTGGCTGGATATCTGATATAGTATCTGAAGGAATAAAAATTGAAATTTATTTGAAATTATTATAATAACATTAACAAAAAAATGTTTAAATGGATGCAAAAGTTAATCACCGTTGGATATTCAACAATTTCGTCTACTACAGAAACCGATTTATAAATTCCCATCAAAATTTTATTCAAAAACCCTTTTAAAAACATAATACATATTTTAAAACTTAGAAGGTGCATTTAATAATAGTTTAATTCGTTAATTGTAAAATATAATTAAAAAATCAATTTCATATTAAAATTAAATTTAAATTTTGTGTTTATACGTATTACAATAAATATTAGAAACTTTTATAAACCTCCCTGTATCTATATAAATATTTATATGAAAAGTCGAAAAGACCACTTTAAATATTTGTTACAGTTATCAACAAACAATGAGTATATAAAATTATAAATATTTTAAATGGAATGTATATTTCTTTGTAGATATAGGCTGGCTTTTAACTCCTATTCAATCCTATTAGTATTAAATAATTGATAGCTTTTATAATAGACCATTCTGGAACTATTTCAACTGAATACTGAAATTGACGCATTAACCTCTTCCTTACGGTCTTCGCAGGGACAGAAAAGTTATTTCTCCAAACGGTTATATAAATTCAAATTTGTTAGTTATAGTGTCCTTATCGTGTCCTTATTGTTTAATTATTTTCGCGTCATTTATAATAGCAGCTAATATGGTGTGCCACATTCAATTAGCCTCTCACGCTGATTTATATATATAATATATGAACTCCATTTGACCTAGTATATTATATACTTGAATGCAATTCAATATATTCAATGCATTCCATGTTGTTTATCGGTAATATGAGATTTTTTGTTTACTGTATTTCATATAGGATATTATTCAAAATTACTATAACTAGGCATACACTTATATAGGTAAAATTTATTATAAAATTATAATATACTAAAATTTTAATATCTTAATCTATTATAATATACTAAAAAGTGAATATGTTTATATATAATATTATAAGTATAACTTAATTATAGGTATATTGTACTTTCATATAATTATTATACGTTTGCTATTTATTGGAATTCGTATTCTCATTGTCTGCTAAATAGACAATTTTTTCAACAACAGATCGCAGGTAAATTTGAGTCGTACATCTGTATATATACATATTTTATATACATAAAATATGTATACTATTCTAAGAGTCTTCGCTACAAATATAATTTTTGTTGATAAAATGGTCTATTTAGCAGACAATGAGAATACAAATTCCAATAAATAGCAAACGTATAATAATTATATGAAAGTACAATATACCTATAGGTACTTTTATAATTATAATATATATAAATATTCACATTTTTATAATAGAAAGATATTTCAATTTTAGTATAATATAATGTTATAATACATTTTACCTAAATTTTTGTCAAATTAACCAACAGCCGTTTATTTTAATGCTACAGAGTTATCGAACATGACGGGGTGTCGTTTCTTAGGTTGCTTTGAGTGCTGTCCAATCTGGAATAATTGTGGTCAATCACTTGAAGGAGTTCTATACTTCTTCCAGGTATGTAACGCCTAAATGGAATTAGATGGTAGCCCAAATAGTTGGTTCGAGCCCTGCGGCTCGTACCCATTTTTTAATGTTTTTTTTAAATTAATTAAATAATTTTTAATTCCAAGTCAGAAATTAGTTTAAAAAAGTTTAAAAACAATCTAATTTCTAAGTCTTGAACATCAAAAACATAGAGTAAATCATTATCGATTTTATAATTTTGTCGATTTTTAATGTTTTCTCCATGTTTTACGATTTTATAAAAGGTCGTGGATATAATAGACACTGCTAGTAACACTTTTGCTACTATAATTCTGTCTATTGTTGGCTAATTAGTAGTTTACAATTTTTATTACCGATTTCAGCTAAATAATTTTCTGTTTGCTCATAGCTTAACTAATAGTCCGGGTCCAAGAGAAATGAAAATCAAGCAATTGTGCAACAGATTATTTAGTTTTAAAATTTTGTAAATTGATACATATCGTCCTATATTTTCTAAAAATAGTAAAAAATGTAATGTATCCATTAGAATAAAGTTAAGATTCATTAAGGTTTGAGTGGGTCATAGATGAAACGGCAGTGTTTTCACCATAACAATTGAACTAAATATCCTTCTGGTCTATGTGCGTAAACTAAACAGGATATACATTTGCATAGAATAATATTGAGGTATTTGTTCGGTATTTAGAATAGTGCTACGGTTTTTTGTTTTTAATGAATTAGTACTTTCGATAATTAGTACTATTTTTGCGGGACAATTAAAGTACTAATTAATGGGCGTCCACTGTATAACTTTTGTTGCTATTTTATGTAACTTGTTTTTAATTTAAGGATTTCTCATTTGCACTGATCATCGCCTTGTTTTTTGTCAATTTTAGTAAGTAATAATGCTTCAATCAGCTATAAAGAGCTGTATCATCGACGATGGCCAAACAAAAACTTAAAAACATGTGGAGATATATTTTTTTCTGTTGAGTTCATTTTTTCGTTAATGTCATTTTATTCTTTATTTTTACAGGCCAGATCACCAAACTCAATTAACTCATTTCACATGAACCTTTCCGTATATATATGCTACTATACGCGAGTGTTTCAAATTTGTTTGGCTATTCGACTCGAGAGACAGCTGCTTAAGTATTAAATGTTTATTCACAGTAGGATTATTATATATATTTCGTTGTCTTATAAGTATCTTTCGATATCCTATAAGTATCTTTCGATATTTTATAAAAAATCTTCCATAGGAATCCTATAGGAGCTTTGCAGGGACTTGTGCAACTCATCTTATAAGATTCTTATAAGAATTGAAAGATATAGGTAGTCTAGGGTGTTAATCTATATGGAATTGTATTCTTTATTACGATTTGTTATACATATGATATATACATTAATTATAATAAATATTTGTTAATTTAAATATATGTGGAAAGTACAATTTAACCTTTTCTTTACGGTCTTATATATGGGACAGCTAAAACATTCTGTTTTTATAAACCTTTATTGTGAATAGTATAATTATTAATATAATGTATATTTACAATAAATTTTAAAGTATAACATCAACATTAGATATTATAATCTATTGGTCCCGAAAAAATAACAAAATTATATTACACATGGCACATAATATCATTCAGCTTTATTGATGCTCTGAAGAGGAGATTTTTAAAAGGTTATCGAATTCCTTTGACAATTTTGCTGTTTTTGTGAATTCTAATTAATGGAACGCTTAGAGGTTTTCGCTTATATCTCTTGCAAGTCAGCATAATCATAGTCTGTCCACTATAGAGGACCACTAGTAAAACCTGCGGACACATTCAGGGGCTGTTCAAAAAGGACGTCACGCAAATTTAGGCAGTGTTTTATCCCCTCCCTCTTGTATCACGCATAGTCACAAATTTCGAAACCTAAGACGTCACGTTAAGTCATACCCCTTTTCTTCATACACAATCTGCAACGATAATAATTTACAGCGTTTTATTAATCTAACTAACATAATCGTACTTTAACATACTGCATATTAAACGAAACTAATGTGCTTTAAAATAGTGTAAAGATTTAATGAAACAGCTAGTTATATCTTTCTACGTATATATATGCGGCTTTTACAGGAATGTTTTGTGACGTCACAATTTTAGAAACCCCCTCTATCCCTCCATCACGCTTTGTCACGGATTTATCAACCCCCTCCCCTAATCAGCGTGACGTCATTTTTAAGCAGCCTCTCACTATACCACTAGATCTTTTAACACAAGGCCGGCACTGGTCCCCACCATATACCCACCTTCTGTAAGTAAAATTATTATATTTTAACCTTTACTTTGCCAATATTTGAAATAACAGTTTTTTATAAGTCACACCATTTAAAAAACATATAAAATAATTTTAAAGAACTTCAAAACCTATTTATTATGATTTCCCTAACTTCATAAATCAATCAATGAACTGTCAGTTTAAAAAAACAACCAGCTAACGCAACGTAACTCAACATAACTATATATATTCTCTCCCTCCTTCCCCCCCATATATATCCTCCTCCACACTCTCCTTCCCTCCCACCCATATATATCCTCCTCCTCACTCTCCCTCCTACGTATATCGTTTTTTCTCAGCGCAACATTAATAACATCAACTCAAATATTGTTTTACTCAATTATTAGTATTAACAACAAATGTTATTGGCGCTAAATTTGTTAGTTTCAGGGTTAATTTTAAAACGTAAAGGTAATTTTAAAACGTAATCTCTATCCACAAGTAATCCGTAAAACTGAAATCAGTTAAATTACTTTAAAATGAAGCAAGAGGTGTTTAAAAGTAGTTTTTGCTAAAAGCCTTTAGCGATTAAAATGGTGTGCTAATGTACACAGAAAGGAAACACACAATTATTGCTTGGGTGAGTTCATGTGTTTTATCAACGCATATTGTGCAATAAAAAAGGATTACAGAGCATACTCTGGCATTGTTGACTATTATCAGTTACTAACAGTTACAGTCTGTTATAACAGTTATAATAATTATAAGCAAGACAAAGAAATGTGTGATAGTCATGAGTAGGAAAATATATATATATATGTTTAGCATGAAATTTTTGTAAGTATTCAATGTATTTTAATGATTTTTGAAGCCTATAATTTAAATTTTATATTATATAATCTCAAAAAATGAATTATTTAATTGTCTTAATAGATGCATTCAAAGTCATAAAACCCCAAAAAATCAATGCTTGGTCTGTCATTTTATAGGTTAAGCTCGAACACAGCCATATGAGACCAAAGATTTTTTTCTGGAAATTTGATTCTGGTTTGTTAAGATGCTTGTATATAATTAGACTATACTGTAAAAAATGGCTGATTATATTTTTTTAAGGCGGTAGAGCACCCTATAATTAGATGGCTAAGATCAGTCAGTGTATATTGGCTGATTATGAGTCAATATTTTGCCAGATTATCAGGTAGTATATCACTTGATTATCAGCCAGTGAACTGACTTAAAGTTTCTGTTTAACAGGTGCCTTATTATCAGGACTCTGTAGAAAATTATAGCCCTCTGATTACCAGGTGCTCTACAGCTTAATAATTATAGGCTCTATGGAATTATATAGAACAAAAGTTTATTATTTTTAAATTTTTTACAGATTATAAATGAAAGTAGTGACAAATGAAAAAAATGTATAAAATCTGCAAAATGTGTTGACTATATGAAATATCAAACAATTTATTTAGAAATATTCATTAAAAATATACATAAACATATTTAATATTAATATGTATTCAGAAGGTATATATATAACAGGGTTGCCACTTCAAGCTTAAAAGTGGGAATGTTGGACCTTTGGTTTCCCACACGGGAATTTCAATGCCCAAATGGGAATTAGTGGGAATTCCTGAGGTCTTTTTTTTGCATATTTTTTGCTTATATATACACTAATGAGCAAAAGTTTTGCATATAAAATTCTATTAGCTTTTAATAGTAAGTTGTATGCATCAGCTGTATAGGCACCAATAAGTAATGTTCATGTTGTGTT
>JAUZNC010053223.1:0-14862 GCA_034780395.1 Vannuccia rotundouncinata | reverse complement strand
GGAGTGTCTAATTTCATTTTTTCTTAAAAAAAGCATATTTTTTGGGGGGTGGCCAGTTAAATATTCACACTACTGTAAGTGACACAACTATACACAATTAGTGACTTAAATATATAATAACTGTCTAATAGAATTAAAATGTTATACAAATAGACTATAAAATGGTATGTACACGCAACACATTCGAAATATGGTTAAGTACTATCACCATTGCATTCACCACATATCCATTTTATACATGAAACACATTCAATCCAATCAGGACCTTCATAGGAAGCATATGATGCTTTACATTGAGCTTTTTTTATCTGAGTTTTCGCCATCCGAAGACTCATCCGAGGTTCCAGTATCAAAAATCATGTGACACAACAGCACCGGCCCCACGCCTTCGTCCTCTTCCAGCTGAAGGTCCAGCTGAAGTTTCAGTTGAAGCGGTAGAAATTGCGCCAATTTAAATTTCTTGTTCAGCAGGAACTTTTGGACCTCTGCCTCTTTTCTTCGTGTTATCTCCCTAGCCTCAATTTTTTTGCAGCATCTCAATTAAAATAGAATCCAATTCTCGGCCAATGATCAATATGCCTCCTGATTTGTGGATGGCAAATATTTGATCGGTTCAGCAGGTTGTGTGGGAAGAGACCAGTATCTTTGAATCCAGACATTAAGTTAATGGCAATTCGTTTGCTTATCTTCATCCATAACTGACTTACTAACATTAGTTTTTCGCGTCTATAAATGCCAGGATTTATCGGTCGATTATACCATGCTTGACACTGTAACATTAGTTTTTCGCGTCTATACAGTAATATAAACTGTATTACTCTATAATAAGTAGTTGTTTTTAAAGAAATATGGTGGGGTGTCCGAGTTCCCCCAATTGACGGTATATATTGTTGTTTTAGTCTGGTGGGTTGTTTGATCGACGTTGATTGTGTCACCTATGGCACGCTGATAAGATCCACAAGCGTAAAATTTCAAAACTGTACGAAATTGTTGAATTGGAGTGAGAGATTAATTTCTAAGTCGTCAAAAAAGGAGGCAATAATAATAATCAAGGTATTTTCTAAAATCGATAGCGTACTCTAAATTCTTCTTCATTATAAAATTCCAATGTCTTAAGTCTGTTGCGTAGTATAACCGTCTTTTATTTCTAACATTAATCAAATCAAACAAATCAACATGATCATACTCCATTCTTGGTAAGTTATTGTAATTTATTAGTTGAATTCTTTTTAATTATATTCCACAAATGAAGAATGCGACTATACCATTTATGTAAATATACTCCATATAAATACAATTTAAGTATCAATTACTTACTTTTGACCGATAGAGAAATAATTAGATTAGCTATATATAGTAATAAAAAACATTTGTCTATTTTTAAACTACCCAGGTCGATTTCGTCTTCTGTAAAAATAAAAAAGTTATAAAGTAAATATGCTTATTTAAATATTTTTCTTTTTACTAAATCTTATATCATTAAATAGCAATTTTTTCATATATTATCGATTTAATTAAGACTATTAAAATCCAAAAAATTTTTTAAAAAAAACTATAGGGTTATACCCCTATTAATAATAGTAAGAAATTGTGTACCTTGAGGCAGGTTAAACAACCTTAACCTCGGTCGTGGTCGAGGTGTTTTAACCATCGACTTATTTTGATCACGCCAAAAAAACTAGACTAGAGAGTTTTCGACCATGGGCGTGGTAAAAAAAACCTCCGACCAGCTTATATGATGGGGTGGGGGGTCAAATCAACATAGCAAAATAGAATATCAGGAAGCTCAACTACGCTGTGTTAATTTAGCCATGAGCCCAATTATTTTTCCACTATAAAAGATGTAGACATTATTAAAAACATTCATTTGGAATATTTTAACCTCGCTAATCCCAATCGATAATCCCAATATAGATCAATTGTTCACTTTAAAGAATTAATAATATATGTAATTAGTGATTTTGTACTCGTTAAAAACTTTTATATGCGTTAATATTTATATTGAAAATTTAACAATGCCATCTATATACAATTTTAATTTAATATGTATTTACCTACAAGATGTATGAACTGCACCCTTGAAGTACATGGTGTAATACAATTTAATATTATAACATAGAATATGTGTACTAAAAATATAATATAATATATGAAGATTTAAAAGTTCCCAATAAATTTTTTTTAAATTATTTAAATTTTAAAAATTAATTATCGACCTCGCAGTAATTTGAGCTTTCTAGTTTTTGTTTTTTCTTGCAAATTGTATATATTATACCTTTAATATAAGTTTTTAATTATGAAATTATTAATTTAATAAAATGACGAATAAATTGGACGTAAAATAAATTTTGAAATATCGATATATTAGAATTTTTATGCGATCTGAGAAACATATCAAATTATGATCGTCGGCAGAATACTTCGGAGATAATCAATACAAATACTACAATATCAAGTTTTGACTTGTCCCTTATGATTAAATTAATGACAAAATTTGTTAGTAAAATATGGATTTATTATAGCATTATTTTCATCAAATTTAAGATGATGTAGAATTTTTAAATAATTATTTTTCCAATTTATGGATTAATTTCAAAATGTACACAGTTAATACGTGTGATGATTTTTATTTCATAATGCATATATCTCGCTATACATTCATATTTCCCTACCGATCTGTTCACATAGGTACTGTTTTTTCAAGCTATATAAGGGCGAAATAGGATGAGGGGGGATCGAGTGCTCAAATATTTGGTTTAATTCATCCCTTATCACAATGTACTTTTCTATAAAATGTGTCTATTCGTTTGAGAGAAAGTCATTCGCGCTTGGGGCGAATCCTTTTAAATCATAAAACTTTTATAAAAGTGTTGAATGATATATATAGAATGCATTTTTAAAAGTATCCAAATTATTATTTAACAATTGAAACACAAAATCTGTACAAAGCTCAATCTAAGCGAACAAATCTACAAAAAAAGACTTCAAGAATATACCGATTTAAAAGAACGTTTGAATACAACAAAGTCCCTGATAATACGAATATTACTAAGTAAAGTATTCCACGAACGTGGAGTAATATATGAAAAGGCACCGCACCGAGCTGAATGTGAACGAGGGCACAACAGAGTAATGGCGGACTGGGATCGTAAGTTCAAATGAGACAAAGAGGAAAAGGATGGCTTAAGAAGATCTTTAACCTTTGCGTTATGTCGCCCCATGCAAATGCATCAGTTTAATTGTGAATGCCTGTTATAGAATATGTGTAATGCCTATAGGTCTGACATTTTATGACTTCTATTATAATACATTGACTATACCTGTGTCAAAAAATAAAATGATAATGTGATGTGATGTCCTTCCTGTTCCGTGACAACCCTTACTCTTTCTACAAATATTATGCTGCCGATGCAAATGCATCACAATTATTTATAGCTGTATAAATGGTATTCTCATAGAAATAGGTATACTTATGTAGGTTTATCTATTTCTGTGGGTATTCTGCTCACGTTAAAGCTCTCATGGGAGTGCTGTTATTGGCCGGTCTTCTCCATTCTAGTAAGAAATCTATCCATATAGCCTTTGGTCTGACAGCATGGGTCCGCCTTATTATCGGTGTGTGTTTAGTCTTCAACGATTTACATTACTATTTCGATTTCTAAGATTGAACAATCGTCAAAATAGGCAACAGCGACAGGAACGTGACCGATTCACTGCAGTCCGTGAAGTGTGGGAGGATTTTAGAACAAAGTGTCGACAAATGTACGTCCCAGGAACGAACGTTACAATCGACGAACAATTGATTGCATTCAGAGAACGTTGCAGAGGACAGGGATGGTGTGCGATTTGTCCTAATAGAAAGCTTGTTCG
The DNA here is from genome assembly GCA_034780395.1 of Vannuccia rotundouncinata. Taxonomy (NCBI): domain Eukaryota; kingdom Metazoa; phylum Platyhelminthes; order Proseriata; family Coelogynoporidae; genus Vannuccia; species Vannuccia rotundouncinata. Next base: position 10,992 of record JAUZNC010053223.1, on the reverse strand, counting down.
CCGAAGGTGCAATCAATGCAACAGATTTGTGTGCCCACAGCATGCTCATTATACCTGCAATAACTGTGTATAAAGATTATTTACTATATGTGTGCACACCAAGGGTGTATTACTTTTTAATTCTGCTTCATGCTGTCTGTTTTTCGTATTTTCCATATTTATGCCAATTTACCTATAGCTATACCGTTTTTGACATATTTGCTTTTTATACATGTGCTAGTTACCGCTTTATACCGTTTATACCCATGTATATACTGTTTTTGTATACAGTATAATATATATATATGTGTGACTTATATATACAGTAATTTAAATATATGTTGGCAAATATAACTTTGTTTTAGCACATGATGCATTTGCATCACCGGTACAATACTAAGATAAAAAAATAGCGACATAACGCAAAGGTTAAGGTAAATTGGAGCATTTCCAAAAAGCCATTTGTGTGTTAAACAGCACGTCCGAAATTGAATTCGTGCAGAAACTGGCGCGGCAACCAATGGAGTGATTTTAGAATATGCGAGAGTAGTAATCTTTTAACAAATCTGCCACAGCAGATTTAAATGCACTGTAGTTTCCTGATTTGAGACTGTACAATTAGCGTAAATAATATTACAATAATCGAGATTGGAAAAGATGAAAGTAACAATAATCGTTTTAGCAATGTCTTCGGTTATGTATAACGACAAATTCTATATTGATATTATATTGAAACATTTCGTATGAAGTTGTACGAAGTCGTATGAAACATTTTTTTCCTATATTTTTTAATCGAAAGAGAGTTTACTGTCGAGAAAAATGGGTACTTTAGAACAAAATGGGTACCATAAAGCACAAAATGGATACTATTTATACCATGTAAAAAACAGATGTAGAGAGGATGTGTATCTTATATTGATTAAAATTAATTAACATATTGTTTATAAAAATCAGAGTACGAATCATACTACAAGGTTGAGTTACACCTATATAGTTTGCTATTCCAGAAATGAACATCTAGTAAATTGAAGATTTATTTAATTATCTAGCATTATGGATTTATTTCGAAGGAAGCCCAAAGAAATAAAACCTCAAAAATACGTTAGAGAAGATTCAGGGTCTGACGACAGCAGTGAAGAAAGCAGGTCAGTTCATATTATAAGATTATAATTGTTAATTTAGTTATGTATATTGACTAAATAAAAATTGATAGATGTATATATTTGATACAATTTAATATAAACTTAGTTTATCTATATATATATAATTAAATGAACAATTGCAACATAATAAAAACATAATTATTAAATATTAGGTAATTTCATTTCATTTAAATTGCTTATTGGAATTAACATAATTCCTTAATTAAATGAAAAGGATTGACATACATTTATAATAATTTTAATGAATTAGGAATAATTTAATCATATAAATATTGTTTGATAAACATTTTAAAATTATCAATATGTTTTGAGTAAATAAAATTATAATTTACAATTTTATTTATTACATAAAATTTAATAAGTATTTCTTATTATTTACATAAGTTTTACATAATAAACTTTTTAATCAAAGCAAATTAATAAATTAAATTTGTTCCTAATTGGAAATTTAATAAACGAACTTTGAGCTACAAATCATCAAATATCTAAATCAGATCAAAAACATTCAACCTTTAACCAAATTTTGATATACGTGTAGGAGCTATGTATATAATGAATGTACTTATATTAAATATCTATGACACTTTACAGCATTGTATTTAAGCTATAACTAAAACTGAATAAATAAATATGATACGAGGTGTTATTTAGGAGTTAAAAATTATTTTAGAAATTATATTTGAATGCGCGTCAGCAGGCGCGCCGATAGGATTTTCCGGTTTCATCCCGCTTCGCATAAAACCCATTTCGCAACACCCAATTTGCATAAACTCATTTAAAGACTCATTTAAACTCATAAGGGTGAAATACCCTAATGCTCACTTCGCATAATAGAGTTAGTTCGCATAACGATTATTTATATAGTCTGGTCGAATTAAGGTTTTATCTAGAATTAATTCCTATATTTGGATTCGTTAGAAGCGTAAATATGAAGAATAACATATTAAGTAATGTAATTGTTATTCACTGAAGCCTTCATGGAATTAAGCTTTGCCTGTGACGATTAGGTGTGTGTGTATGTTCCCCAGTTTGTGTAACTAAATAGGTCTCCATACTACGAGTGTTCGTTCATGCTGTACAGAGACATTCTTGTCATTTTCAGTGCCTATCTTTTTTCTTTTCTTATTATAAATTTAAACAAAAAATAATTCACAGCAAGCTTCTCTCAATTTCTCTGAGTTGGTAGTAGTTCCCCTTTTTACTAGAACCATGATAAACTGAACTTTTTTTTTACTTATATGAAAGGGGGTCGTTTGCCTGTCCCCCGCCCCACCGGCGCGCATATAATGAGGGAATTTGTCATAGCTATATTAATGTATATTTTTTAATTAAATAAAGTTTTGTTAATCTATCCACCTTTTATATTTAAAATCTTGTCAAAAAAGATAAAGTTATTGTACAATTACATTCAAAGAAAATTTAATACTAGCAGCCAAATTCAATACAATTCATATAGAAGGTAATAATATTAAAAGATTTTTTATTGTCGACCTCGATACTTATATTTATAAGTACAAAGAGCAATAACAATTTCTTTTCTTTCCGAACACTACAGCAAAAGAAGTGAAGCTGCGTACAATGTTATTGATAGCGATATGTCGAATGATCAGGAGGCTGATGTCTTCAGAATTATTCAAAATTACGCTGATACACAACAATCGGTACAATTGCAAAGTGTTGCCAGAGATATAAAAAAGGATCTTGATTTTAAGATCGGACGTTTGTGGCATGTGGTTATCTTAGATGGAAACTATTGTGAAGCAACAACTCATAGAGCAGGAAATTTGTTCCATTTGAAATTTGGACAGTGAGTTATAAATTACTTAATTATTATTTTTCTGATCCCATATATGCTTGAATAGAAGGAATAAAGTAGTAGAGAAACAAAACATAAAACTTTTTGAAATTTTATAATTCAAAAAATAATTATTTTATTGATAAAATATTGTTAAATTACAACTATCGAAATAATGTTCTAAGCTATTTTTGTTGATAAAATATTGTCCTACTTTTCAGAAGTACATATTTGATTTGGAGAACTTCTGAGTGAACCAAAAAATGTTTAACTGGATTGTTTATGTGCCATCATTAATGTTATTGTAAAAATATTTCAAAGGATAACACAGTTTGATTATATAAGTATAACCATGGTAACAATTGTAACATGTCTCACTCATTAAATATGTAATTATATTTATAATTTATCAAAATCAATTTAACAACAATTGTAAAGTGTTTTAAAATAATATGACGGTCTCTATTAAAAATAAATAAATTGGAACTTTATATTTAACACGTTGTTTGTAAGTATATGTAATATTCAATTTACCACAACAAGTGTGTGTGTTGAATTATATAATTGATTATGTAATATAATTCAACAAATAGCAAGCAGATTGAACGGATTACTAAACTTTCTGGAAATGTTGAATGAACGATAGATTTTTTTTTCTATAAGAATAGGCAGTAAAGTTCATATTTCTATTCAAAAGTTATAAAACAAATTTCTATGTATAAATTGTAAAGTTAGCCAGAAAAAAAAGTTAGAAAAAAACTACGCGTTTAATTTTTATAAAAGCTCATTTCAACACTCCGATTTTTTTGAAAACCTCGATCGCTGCGCTCACTCCGATCCATAAAAATCTACGGATTAAAAAGTGCTACTTTTTTAATTTCGTGAAAACACCCTTCTTTACAACTTTTTTACTTTTCTCAACAAATTATTAAATATTTAAAACTATCTATAACTTTAAGACGTATAATATATAATAACAAGTCTATTCAATTTTAATTTGGGCGCTAAACCCAAAAGTATAAAACTTGATTGTACTTTCACTATGTTTCGAGTCTAGATACACTGCTAATAAGAGTTTCAACTCTTATTGATTTCATATGAATTGCATTGTAAATTTTTTTCGATGAAAAATCGTTGTATTTCTATGAAGTTTGCAAAAATGGGTAAACAAAGAGTATAAGTTACCTATTTTAATTATATTAATTTTTTAGAGCAATTTTATATAATGAAGCAATTTTAAGATACATAAATTGTCTGTAAAGTATAATTAATTACGTTTGTATTAAAAACTGTTTCACTTCTATTATTTCAGGGGCGGATCCATCATTTTTAGTTAGGGGGCGTAATATAAGTTTTATGGCGAGCGGCCTGTGGAGCGAGCGAATTAAACGGAGCTTGAGAGAAATTTTTTCCTGATTTTAGACTTTAGAATGCATTTTCTGGCATCAAAGATTATGGATATTAAAGTATGCTTAAATCATGTGTCAATGTAAAAAGTGCTTATAATGATCTCCTTTACACTATATAATTTAATTTCTTTATTTTGATAATAACTCTTTTATTATAAATGCTAGAGCGCTACCAAATTGATATTCCTAACCATGGCGGGTTTCTTTATCCATAAATAAAAGAATATCCGAGATTGGTAGATTATTTCCAGAGAAAAACGATTTTTAAATTTTCATCATGTAAAAGATAGGAAAATGACACTGAAAAATGTTGACATTTTTTAAAAATCTTCGATTGAAAGCGAACCAGACGTCGTATCGTCAAACCTAGACCACACACGGATTCCCCATCACTAAGGCCACCTTCCCATACCCCTTTAACTTTCCTCAAATGTATAATAAAATCGTGAGTTGTCCTAACCCTAACAAAAATTGGCCAAAAAAACGTTAAAAATGGATTGTTTGTTTAAATAAAGTGTCAAAATTAAAACTTTTTATTTGATTTGTATGCAGAATTTAATTCTACACACCATGGCGTTGTTCATTTTTTTAAAAAATATTATTAAAAGCAAAAAAAAATTTAAATAAAATTTTTAGGAAAAATAAAAAAGGAAAAATCGACCAAACTTTTTGTTAAAGCTTTTTTGAGCCGATTCCTTTGGCATATCTCTCAGTTACCGGTTTAGACACCAAAATCTGCAGCTAACTCAAAATCTTGACCCTACGCGGTTAGTCATAATTTTTAAAGACCCCTATTTAAACCCTAAGATTTTTTTTGCTAGAGTTAACTAAATAATATTAGTACGTTTAGGCATCAATGAGAGCTGAAAACAGGATGAGCCGCAGCAGCACACGTCAGTAGTCAATAACAGTATAAAAAGCTCAGGCTAAATAAACAAAAATATTATCCTTTTAATTATTATTTTTTTCTGAGTGACAGACGCACAAAGAGTACAAGAAGCATACAACACAAACCCTTTCGGGTCGCAGCAAACGACTGACACAGCTGTCAGCCAGGGACGAGGTAAGTAATCTTTGGTCCGAACCGGGGTTCGAACCCACTCAAAATTAAAAACATTCTTAATTCAAAATGAAAGCATTTCAAGAAATCATAAGGAACTTTTAATATACAAGTAATTGATTACTTACTTTTCATTTAATACTATATAGATTTAAATATTAAACAAATCTATATAAATTAATAATAAAATATTAATTTAAAGTAGAGAGCATCATATAAATACTAAATTAAAATTATTACCAAAACTGAGGATTGTAATATGTAATATATTTTGCAAATTGTACTATATTTTAATATATAGACTCATAATAATAATAATTTAAATATTAATAATAATAATAATAATAAGGTATTGTAAATAATTTATTTTCCATGATGATGGTCAAAACATTAAAAGCTTTTTAAAACGATTTCTAAGAATTTAATACTTGTGAATATGGAACTGATATTTTTTAATTAATTATAATCCGGGATAATTTGATAATTTATTATTTTTCTTTTAAAATTAAATTTAGTTTATATTTTAGTTTTCATTAGTAGTTAATTTTATAATTTTATCACAAAGACAATTTTATTATTATATACATTTTGTAATAATCGTTTGTTTTATGTTGTGCCTCTCTGGCACACTCTGCCATATCAGATAATCACTACCTACTTATATAATGTGAGATGCATAGAAATAGGAAGGTGGCCGGCCGCAGTTGATAATATCCAAATCTTTGAGTTGTGTAATAATTAAATATAAAATTAAAATCTTACGTAAAATAACATATAGGACTGCACATTCAGATAATTTCTGAGAATGCATACGTTGTTATTATGAAGATTCTTTAAATTAGATTTGACCAATCAGTACAGGTATATGCAGAGAAATAAATGCGCCAACTAGTGCAATCTACAAATTTGTCATTTTATCTGGTACGACTTTCATTAAAGGGGCGTAACTCTCAGGGGGGGGGAATGATCTCCCTATGGTAATTGTTATTTAGAATTTATATATTATCTGTAAACCTTTATAATATACCTATTACTATTTATTTACGAATACGACGACATTGTCGGAAATTTTAATTAATTATTTTAGAGTTAATTGTCACCTTTTACTTTTATAATTATCATAGATATGTATAATTTATTATGTATTTATTATTTATTAATTTATTATTATTATTAATATGTATAATTTATTCTACAATTAATTAATTATGATATATTTACAAATCAAGATTGCTTTAAATTTATAAATACAAACAATATCTATAGATTTGTAAAATATTATCCAGACAAATATCAAGATTTATGCCGGTAAATTTACTTATTTATAATCAAATAAAAAATGCACTTCTTCATTAGAAAAGTACTACTTCCATTCTGGGATTTATATTGATACTCGCGCATCAAAAGATTATCCTCGTATGCAATTTCAGGAAAATAATCATTATTAGATCTTAGAGATATAGAACTACAAAATTCGATTCCATGAATTTAAGTACTTTTGATGATTTCAATATTTTTAAAATACTTATAAAAATCGATGCACATTGATACCCGACAATTTTGACCATAATTTAGATTTGCCATCTAAACAGCAATACATTTTCGAAAACATATCTGTGGTATATTGAATTTTCTATTTTCTATTTTATATATTGAATATAATTTAATTTACCATAGATCTATTTTAGATAATATACCCGGTAATTTTGGATCAACATTATATATCTATAGTTAACTTACTAGATCTGCAATCTAAAATTTATTTATTTAAAATTCATAGGCAAAAAACTTCAATTTGATTAGTTGATTTGAAATAATAAGCATATTATTCAATTTGATTGATCCATTTGAATTTTTTTACCGTTCTTTGCCTAACACGCCGACTAAGCATTTAATTTAATTTTTAGATTACATATCTAGTTGTAGTTATAGTTTAATGTCTATAGCTAAATATTAAATAATTAAATCACTATATAATTGCATCTACATTTAACCACATATTGCAATGAGTAAAACAGAACATTTTATTTTTCGCTATTTCATGATTATAATTATTACAACAAATATTGTTTTGAACTGTGATGCTTGCGCAAATCCTCTTAAACCACGTGAGTGATGCTGCATATATGCTAAAAAATAATAATTTCACATTTCAACAATTTTTTTAATTGCCGTGAATTCAACGAATTTTATTTAATTAAATTTACCATTTGTTAATTATAGTGGTCTTTCATAATTGTAATATTGAAATGATTACATCTTTTAATTTGTTTTAACCTTTAGTTTCATTTATCGATATATCCGATTCAATAACTTTATTTCATTTATATTTAGTTCTATTATAATATCTATCGTAAAAATGTTACATGTTATAACTCATGTATATAAATAGAATAACTTTTAAATACAATACCATTATTTGTTAGATATTTTACGATCCTCACCCTACCAAATGAAATCTCGAAGAGCATGTCAAAACTTCTGCCACCAATGCTTGCATTATGAATATATCAAGGCAACTGGTCGCTGTAATTGCGCTCAGTGCATATTTGACTGTTGTGCTTTCCGATGGTGTCATAATTGTGGTCGCTGTTATGATCCAGTTTACCCTGATGATCAAAGTGAATATATTTGAATTATGCTATTACTCACACTAAGCAATTTTAAAAGGTACCTATATATATATATATCATTGATCATGCTATTTGTAATATTTTTGAAATGTATTAATCGTTAATTTATTAAATTGTATTCGTGTTTATAATTTTATGCAATAAAATTATTTTATATATAATACCAATAAATTTGATTTTTCAAAAGTCTACAATGAAAGATATATGATATAAATAGATATCACTAGATAAATAGGTAAATATTGAGTAAAGTGTTGTATATGAGAGTAAAAGTGACGTTCAAACGCTTTTTAGGTTCACGTATTCCATATTCTAATTATTGATAGAATATCTTTTATAAATGTTTAAAAAAATTTCACATTATCGACTTATTAACTTTTGTTGTTAATTTAAATTTTAATTAAAATTATAAAAGACAAAAGTATGATACTCCTTGATTATTTGTTTACCTAGCTATGGTTATGAAAAGATTACTGTTGAAATAAGAATACAGTCTAAATTTGGTAATTAGTAAAATATATAATTTTGTTTATTTGTATACATCGATATTTTTTCAGTGTTTGTCAAATGTATACTGGCAACTAGTATTTGAAGAGCTGAGAGAGATCGTAATTTGTTTCAATTCAATTTCATAATTAAATAGGTATTTCTGAAAAAAGAAAAGTAAACTATTTAGTATTCAATATATAATTAATTTATCGAAATTAAAAACTTTGTGAAAAATATATGTAATTTTTGATTGATGAAAATATTATATTTGGGAAATTCATGTTTAAGTATATTACATTATAGCAATGCTATTTTCTTCATTTAAAAAATTATTTTGTTAGTGACAACATTTTTATAATATTTATATACTACTTTGATTTGTAAATTTAAATGAACTTTTAAAAATTTAATTCTCATCGAACGTGATTCTTTAGATAGGTATCTGTATTCGGATATAAGTTTAATCGTGTGTTAACTGTAATACATTTTAATTAATTTAATTTTCCAACTTACCGTCTCCACTTTTGCGAATAGAAGTCATTTGATTTCTTCATTGTAGATTGTGAAAAGTGTCCGTCTAAAATCAACACATTCCCACCGTCCCCCAAATTTCTTTTCAATCTATCGTTTTATCTTGTTGGCTATCGCTTTAGAATGACGGGCGTTTATATTCTTTTCCGAGGATTTAATAATATTGACCATCTGTGATTGTGTGAATTCGTCATCAGAATCGCTTTCAATTTCACTTTCTGAACTATAAATAGCAAACATCTATAACAATCAATAATATGCAATACACCATGTTAAAAGCTAGGCCAACGTCGCATCAGTCTCTACACAATGGCTGGCAATAGTACAATAATCCATCCAACACGGCTTCCGTTGATGCCTACTATCAAGGTGGGTCCACTTCGCATAATAAGGAATCAAGAGAAGTGACTAAACTTTATCGATCTCAGATGTGAAAACGGATCCTTCGTGATGCTCACAAGTCTCATATTTGTAAATTTTAAGGGACTTGTGAACAATCAGGTTTTGGGCTATCCTCCAACGTTGGAGACAATTGATGGTGAATCTCGTGACCATTTGAGGGAAAACGATCGATATATCGAATTGCAAGCTACAAATAGGCTTTCTCAATTTTTCGACAACCCGGCAAACGCTCCCAACCTACCCAAAACGATCAGAGACTCCTTCAAATCAAACACAAGTCTTCGTCCAACGTTAGAAAAAATTCCGATATGTTTTGGGCGAAGATGGGTCGACAAGCTACTGGATTTAATTGGGCTGTTGAGCCTATGCGTATAAAGGACATGACTGCCGGCCGCTATCAGATGGTTCTACGGTGCAACGGCATTTATATGGGACTACAGGTTATGTTGCGAGTTTAAACTTATCCGTGGTCCAGGTTCGGTTTGAGGCCGTCGAGGGAGGTGCAGCTTTCAATACCTGTCTCATGAATAATGACTTTGAACATGAGAATATGGAGAATCATCAACCCTTCGACATCCCAGGCGAATTAGCAACACTATCACCGTCGGGGGACGAATGCCCGCCTGCTCCCAAGAAGAGGAAAACGAAGCGTGTGTTGTCAAAGCACCGTCTCCCCCTTCTTCCTCTCCCAATAAATATGGAGGAATCAACCCAATCCCAACCATAAACGGTAGTGCAGAAACTATATTTTTACAAATAGACCCAATAAAGACTCAGGCACTACATTGGCTGGTAGATCAGCCTTTGCCTACATTTAAATTACGTACTGATAAAAATACATGTTGTACACTTTTATAATTATTCATATTAAATCAGTTTTATTTTTCTAAAATACTATTGCACTTTTTATAATTATTTTAGTCTCATGTTTATTCAGCTTGTCATACCCCTTTTAAATGCCCTCCACCTCCCTTTCAAAAACCGCTATTTTTATATTATTTCATCTTTTTATATTTATTTTATATCATGTTATAGTAAGAATGGGAAAAGTCATATATCCACAAAGAATAATATATATTTTATTAAAGATATAGTCAACATACAAATACAAATTTCTCACTACTTTGGTAGTGTGGTAGTGTCTAGTAGAGCGATAGTCCATAATCGTCCAACACAGTCGTTTCGGATACTTGAAAAATGCATAAAAATTAATTACTAAAATATATATAGTCGAGGTGGGATTCGAACACACGACCTGTAAATTATTAGTTCAACGCTCTAATCACTGAGCTACTCGACTATTACATTTTTACAGCATAATTATTAGCCATATAATAAAGTAGAAAGATTTCTATTATAAGACGTTTTATCGTCCAGTTCAAGTTTTAAAAGTCTATCAACGATTGTATAGCGACTTTCATCACTTAAGCAACAAAATTTTAAATGAGAAAAATGTTTAGATGGCCAAAATTCAACAAATATTACCTTATAGAGTTTATAATATAAAAATAGTTTTTCAACAATCATGTCC